>CM071929.1:51122675-51273944 GCA_016081115.2 Rehmannia glutinosa
TCGAGTGGGGATCTTGACTATTTCTTTGTGGCAAGGCCTCGTGGTTTCCATCTTTGGTTCTCTGGTAATTCTTTGGTGACACGCTGTGGTTTAGGGAATACCTGGTCCCTGGAGCCGAATAATTTCAATATTTGGTTTGGGTTGTTACCCTCATATTCTTTGTGTTATTTTTCTTGTATTTACGTATTGAGTTGTATTTTAATTTCCTACAAGAGTCAGAGTATATTTGTATTAATAGGCGATCGAGTCGCAATTTTGTGTTCAGACTAAGTGATCGATCTATTTGGGCAGATAGATACCTAACAAATAGCTAAAGGACAACCGTTTTCACCGCACACCAACAAATTCCCGCCTTCATCGCATTTTATGCACAAATTCTTTTCTAACCAATCCATTTTCCAGATATTTTCTAGTCCCTTCCTTGCTAGAGGCTCAAATCTTTTCAATATAAATGCCTTTATCTGCAATTAGGACAATGCAACAGCACCTTCCAGTATCATCTCACCACGGCTTAATGACATGCACCAAATCTGTCAAAACATCTTGAAAAGACTAAGTATCTAGTTTAAGGGCAGTATAATTGTAGAGAAATTATATGATATAATAACTTTGATAAATATAATTGGTAGTAAGTAGCATTGACTAGTAAATGAAATCAGAATCAGTAAAAAGAACTATAGCTTTACCCTATGTCAAGAAACCCATCATCAAAGAAATGAATAAGATAACTTTGTCAGTGACTGCTGTAGAAGAATAGGTAAAGCTGTGTTGTCCCAAACCATTTGAAAGGGGAAATATAAGGAGCACAATAGAAGCATAGAGCCATAAATAATTCTAACCTCATCATCATGAGGGATCCACAAATTACCAATTTTTCCCACTACATGAAAATAGGTTGAAAGCTGTAATTTTTCGAACAGCAAACCGAAAAAAGTAGGTTCAGTGCCGCCAAAATAGCAAGTTATCACTAAGAACTTGGCAACGTTTTGCATTCATCAGTTAAAGGAAATGGAAAAACGTATCTGATTTAAATAAAATAACAATCATCACCCGGAAATCAGAAACACCAGGGCAAATAGGTGACAACTGACGCGCACTTCAATGTGGAATCAAAATGCACAAGATAAAAATCAAACTTGTAAACTCGGAACATGTGAAATAGCAGAGAGTCGGAGGAAATTACCAGCGGAGCAGAAGACGTCTTCCTCTGGTAAAACTTGGGATTTTACTTGTGCAACCTTTCGTGAATCATGTTCATTTGGGTAAGTTCGGAGAATTAGGGTATTCTTTTTTTACCGAGCAGTTGTGGACTGAATGAAGCAGAAAGCAGTCCGTGCAGCAGGAAAAGAGACAGCCTTTGAAATTCTATTTACAGAAAATGTGAAAACTCCTTTTCCATTTTATGGTTACAACTTACAAATACATACGAAAATGTAATAATAGAGATAATTACAAAAACTTTCTCCTAAGGTTTGCGGTAATTATAAAATAAAAAAATTTAGAGATTTTTTAAAATTACAAAAATCATTTCAGATTTGATTTTTGTATCACATTTTACTCAATTCATAAGCAAAAATATTTCAAACACCTTATTTACATTGTGAAAATATTACTGTTATACAATTACATTTAAGGCAAAACCAAGCCTAAGTTTCACTAAATTAGTTAATAATAAAAGTAAATTAAAATTTAATTAATCGAAAATAAAATTTTAGTTTAGTTAACTAAATTTAAAATTAAAATTAAGACAGTAAATAAGAAAATTAAAGTAATTTTTTTATATTATGTTTAATTAGTTTTTAATTAAATTTCTAAACTTAAAATAATTAATTAAATTTAAATTTTTACAATTCAGAATTTAATAATTTAATTTAATTTAATTTATTTATAATAAGTTATTTCTTAGTGAAAATTTATTTTTTAAATTGATTAAATTTAATAAGAGTTAACTATTTAATAAAATTAATTAATCATTTTTAATTTAATTATTTTTAAAAAAAAATCTTAGGCTCTTTAGTTCTTTCAAGTAAATATGTATCAATTTATAAAAAATATGAAATAGAGGAATTATACTAAACCCCGTCTACTATTCGCGTTGTTATATTTTACCACGTATGAACTATTTCTCTTCTCTCCCCTATTTCAGTATTTTCTCGTTGTACTAAAAAAAAAAAAAGAATTATTGTATAACTACATTAACTGCCTCTTTACGCTTAAAAACGATCGACTCCACTCTACTCTCACGTCAAATATCATCAATCAAATCGTAGAATAAAAACCCCCAAAAACACACACGAGACTGAAATTTCAATGAAACTGTCGTGTTCCGAATCCAACCTCAATATACAGAGTTTACTTTCTTCAATTTACGATCTGGCAGACATGCACATCACTATATGTGACCATGGCCGCAGCAGTTGTTGACTTCCCAACAGTCTGATATCTTTTTCCCTCTGTGTCCCTATCTGCGATTTTTTCCGTGTTTTAATGTGTGTATAATTTGTGGGTAAAACGAAAGTGTGCAGATTCTCGATTTTCATTTCGCGGTACTTGGTTAGACATTTGTTTGGGAGTGCGCTATTCATGAATTTTGCTGTTTTATGTCAATTATATGTGAAATTACAAGTGTTTCCCGTGGAAAATAAAAGATTGATTAATGGGATATGTTGTAATTTTTATAGGAATTTGGTATCTGGATTTGCCTTTTTTTAGGGCTTAACAATTATGCCCATGTCAAGGAATGAATATCTGTTTGTTGTTCTTGGTTTGATACAACAGTTGTAGTAGATGAACCTGTACCAATTTATACTTGTGGAGTTTAATTCACATCTTGACTATTATAATAGCTGAACCTGGAGAAAATACTGGTTGTAATTTCCACCTTCATGGTTCCAGCTTTTATAGTTAAAAATGCAGCATTGCTATTTTCTGAAAAATGACTTGTTCAATAGATGGGATCATTAGCGGAAAATCAACACCGGAGCTTGAAGACGTGCACCTTGTCAACCTCAACCAGTTGGTAGAAAGATATCTTCTCTGGAGATATCTCCACAGAGATCTTTCTTTGGTCCGGGATCAGAAGACTTTGGTTGTAAATGTATACTAAGTAGCATATTTCGCAGTATAAAGATTGTTCTGTTTTCCAACAAATTGACCTTGCTTGTACCTTGTGGTCCTTTGGCGATATTAGTTGATAAGCTTACAAATCATCACGTGAGTCAATTTCTTCTGACATAATAATTTTTTTTGAGATACAATTTCTTGTATTTGCACTAATGTATTTCTTAAAATAATTCCAGGGCTGGGTCTTCTTTTTAAGTTTAGTCGGCATCATTCCCTTGGCCGAACGTTTGGGCTGGGCAACAGAGTATGCTCTCAACATCTCAATTTTAAATGCATTACTTCAAATGAGTAGTGGCATGCAATGCTACTCAGATATGTGTTGAAAATTTTTGTTTGCTTTCTCTTAATTTGGAAACCAGAGAGTACGAAAGTATATTTGGCTGCAAGGCTCGTATACTTGTGAGTCAATCCACTTATTCATAGACAGCAAACAACAAAATGAAGTTGTTATTCTTGTCTTTCTTACAGGAAAATCAGTTTTGTTTTGTGCTTTAAGTTGCCTGCCTTTGTTGTGCATACCTTATGCAATAGATTCATGCTTGCGTGCGTAGCAGAGGTTTTGTTTTGCTTTAATTGTTGTATAGACCATAGTTTGATTTGACTTCCTTTTCGATGTAGGCAGCTTGCTTTCTTTACTGGACCGACAGGTTTGCTTCTACTTCCTCAATTTATTTCCCATACAAAAATGCCAGATTCATCTATTTGAAGCATTATTTATCAAAACTTGCATGTTTGCATACATGTCTTGGTGGCTGATTTTATTTGAACTCACTTTTAAATTGTGCTTTGTATCGAGCAACAGTTGATGGTTGTAGTTACTGTTCATCATCAAAGAAAAGAATGATTTTATACTTGCAATTTTTTTTTATTAAATTCTCTCTTTTTTATCATGTGTTTCTTATCTGTACAAATTTTGAACTCTACTCCAGAAAGACAGTGTTTAGTCTTATATTTCTCGTTTTACATTCATCTTAGCATTTTGTATTATAAACATCACTGTGGTAGTCCTTTTAAGAGTTTCTTTGAAGCACGATGAGCTAAATAGAATTATTTGGTTTCATAGTTTTCATAATTCTAGATGAAGGTAATGTACAATGACTTTTTTGAATATTCAGTTGGGGTCTTTTGAATGCTACATTTGGCAATGCAACGGAGCTGATAATATCTATGCATGCACTGAAAAGTGGCATGATACGTGTTGTTCAACAATCATTGCTTGGATCAATTCTTTCTAATATGTTGTTGGTACTTGGGTGTGCACTTTTTGGAGGAGGAATTATTCATTTTAAAAGGGAACAAGTGTTCAACAAGGTTGGTGAATTGTCCTGTTGTGTCAATGTTCTTCGTTCGATCTAAAGTGAGAGAAACTTGTGAGATTTTATGTTATGGTCGTATGTTAAATTATGGTTATCTAACCACGAGGACATTTTTCGAATCATTTGCAGCCTTCTGCAACAATGAACTCGGGATTGCTCTTGATGGCAGTGATGGGTCTCTTGTTTCCGGCTGTTCTCCACTTCACGCACACTGAGTTGCATTTTGGCAAGTCTGAGCTGGCACTTTCAAGGTTTAGCAGTTGCATTATGCTGGTAGCATATGGCGCATACATATTTTTCCAGCTGACCAGCCAAAAAACCTCTATACCCATATAAGTGAGGTAGATCTCTCCATAATCAAAACCACTCTTCATTTTGGAAATATTTATTTCTTATTCATCTTTGATTTATCCTAGATAACTGTGTGATAGTGCATTGGAGATCATCTAATTAACCATCTTATAAGTTTTCTTTATTTATTTTATACATTTTGTACCTTCGGTATTGAAACTTAGCTGCAGAATATTCTGTATATTTATCCCATCAGTATTGCTGAAAAATTCTGCAAACTGTTGTTTATTAGGTTGTATTAGAAAATCATTTTATCGCATTGATATTTGTTTGGCTATATTTTATTGTTATCTTGGTGGTTTGATTCTTAACTTGCTTGAGAATTTGTGCAAATCTAGGAAGAGAGTCAAACTGATGGGTGCTCAGATGACAACGAAGAGCCAGATATGTCGAAGTGGGAATCGATCATGTGGTTATTTATATTGACTTCCTTGATATCAGTTTTGTCGGAATATTTGGTTAACGCCATAGAGGTAACTCCTGTTATCATTGGAGCTTTTTCGTTATAATAATCACACATGTGACACCCTTTCTTATCCTTGTTTTATCTGTTAAGTTTTCACTGTAAGAAGAAGTACTTCATCGACATACATTCAGTACCATGTAGTTTCATAATTGCACTGTGCTTAACGTAATATCATTATTCTGTTACAACACCCCTTTAAAGTGTTTTCCTGCTTTTATAAAAGAAAAAAAAAACGCATCTATCTCTCTTACTTTCTCACGATCAGATCCACAAATTGAGTGGTGCTTTATTGTGGCAAACATGGTAATATAATCAGGGATGCTTTCTTATGGAAAATTTTCAGGGGGCGATGTTGCAATGAACATTCCGATAGCATTTATAAGTGTTATCCTGCTGCCAATTGTCGGGAATGCAGCAGAACATGCAGGTGCTATCATGTTTGCCGTGAAAGACAAGCTTGTAAGTGTTTGGACTTTCACTCTTGTCACGTTTGTCTTAAATTAGATTTCTCAATTTTCCATGTATATGAACAGGACATTTCTCTGGCAGTGGCAATTGGCTCATCAACACAAATAGCAATGTTTGGGGTATGTATTGAATAAATAAAAATGCATGAGAACTAATAGATGCACTAGGATATATCACTACATATATAGTTTTCCCGTTTAATATCCTCCAGCTTCCAATTTACGGTTTAACTTCTAAAACATTTTTTGGTGAAATCAACTTAATCTCGTTCTTCTAGGTTTGATTTAATTTTCAGAAGGTCCATTGTTGGTTCATAAAGCTTATGATTGATGGTGCACAGTGTTTCTGCCGTACAAACAACAAATTTCCTTTTTTCATATTTCTATTGCTTAAATTAATTCCTATGTTTGAATAGAAATTAAATATTAAAACGACCTGTTCGGTTGCAGATCCCCTTCACTGTGGTTGTGGGCTGGGTCATGGGACGTCCTATGGACTTGAATTTTCAATTATTTGAGACAGCTACTCTCATTATGACGGTTCTTGTAGTGGCGTTCATGTTGCAAGTAAGCTCCTGAGCTTTATCAATTTACTCCTGTTTCTGAGTTGTTTTAAGTGAAAGTACGTACCTTTCTATCACTGCAGAATTTATTTATAAATGTTGGGTGTTCATTAATTAATGTGTATTTTGGCTTGCAGGAGGGAACATCAAATTACTTCAAAGGACTGATGCTTCTTCTCTGCTATCTTATAGTCGCGCAAGTTTCTTTGTACATATAGACCCTGAATCTGTCCGTGAGTCGCTTATTACTCGTCTTTCCATTGAATATATGGTATCTCATGTGGTTTTCTGTGTTGATGCTTCTACCAGATGGTAAAACCAGTAATTGTCTGCTTTTAGGGATAAATAACAAAAACACCCGTGAGGTTTAGCCTAATTATGAAAAACTCTAGTAATCTTCAAAACTCCACCTCTTTATTCATAGTGATGTGTTGCTATTTGCTAAGGACCTAAGGTCAATATCTGTAATGGTTCTATTACTTGTTTTGCTCAATAAATTTATTTTTTAACTTGATGTATTAACCTTATATTTTACATGTAACCTCGAGCGATTTAATTAATTTCTTTTACTTATCTTAAACTTTAGTATTTCCTTCCTGAAGAGTTATGATGGCAACATTGTAACACTCTTGTATTTCGTCGTGCAGAGGACAAAGTGGAGAACCATCCGTAGAAACAACGGATCGTGTTTTGATTTGCTCGATTCAGATTCATGCAGCGTAGAACAGATTAGATCAAAGGAAGGATCATATATATATACACACACACACACACACACTTATATCCATGGGGATCATCTGTCTGAGTTTGTCTTCTGATATAAGTCTGCATATAATCAGTTTTTGACTTGGGATGGAATGTGAAGTGGATTTTTCCCTTTTTTTTTTTTGGTAATTTTAACTCACTAGATTTCATTGAAGAACTAACTTTATAGTTAGATAAGATGAGTGTCATCACTAACTTGTAGACAGACTAGACTCTTAAGATTAAACGTAACAAAGCCTTTTTATCACCCCATATCTTCTGTTTTGTTGGCAGTAACTAATGTAAGATTAAACTTAACAAGGCCTTCTTATTTCACCCCATATTCTCTTCAACAATAGAAAGAAACGAAACAAAAGGTCAAATAATCACACCAATTTATTTCTGCTAAACGTAAGAAGCAAAGAAACTGCTTTTACTAAATATAGTTTAATGAAAGAATAATCATTCTACATACAAAAGAATTATATATACCAAAAAGATTCTATGCATTGTGTTACTGATGCTTATGATGGCATTGAAATTTTTATTTTTACACAAGAATGACGTGTGTGGTTGAAGGACTATAAATTGCCAAGAATTTTCGTCTAGAAATATATATACGAGGACGACTCCATTCTATTTGTAGTGTCTCTTGACAAAATGGATCGAGCTTCAGTAATTGATCGTGGGGGCTCCAAATCTTTCTCTTGTAAAGCATTCCCAAGCAATCTCTGCATCTGAGATGCATATATGTCATCCAGAATCTAGATAACAAAGAAAGCAACCGAAATGAGTTAATATGTTTTTATAAGATCAAAATCAGATATGAAGTGAAGAACAGTAAATGTGTTATGAAAATCCATTGCCTTAATCATTTTAATTCAAGTAAATGGCTTTTCTGAGTACTCACCCCAAGGGCATGATAAGAACCGGTGTACCAAACTCGATTCTCCTTTCTGCCCTCCAAAAACTTCAATACGATCTAATAAGTGGAAAAATAAAAGTAAATCAGAAATTGGAACTAAAATTTCGAGAGGAAAAAAAAAGTTTAAGGTATTTTAAGTTTACTTGTCCCATTTTGTCCCAGAAAGCACGACAGGTTGCGACGAATATTTGGCTTGTAAACGTTTCATGCAAATTAGAGATGCAATCAGAGAGTTGTGTGCTCAGAAGTTGCATTCTCTCGCGAATCTGAGCTTCTCCATCTGCTTCTTTTGTATCTTCCAAGATCCTCTGAAGACGGGTGCTCCTATTAGCTAGCATCTGCGAAAATTGACATGAATTTGTGAGAGTAATATACTTGCATTTTCTAGAGTAAAAACTATTCCTATGAAGAAAAAGAAGATGTTGCTCTGCCTACATTTCTATTTGCTTCGAAATAAGAATAAGAGATATTAGAAATTACGGCTTACATTGCTGGCAAGCTTGACCACTATCGCTTGAACGTAATTCTTATACTTTGTTCTTAGAAGGACAGTTATGGCATTCATCTGCTCCCCAAACGTAGATTTATTGTCTCCATTTGTAGGCAAATACGATGCCCATGATTTCAGTTTGTCCTCGATCCTACAATGCAGAACGTCCAGAACTCTCTTCATAGTATTCAGAAAAATCCCCAGCTGCCAAAAACGATATAGAAGGAAACAGAAATTAGCTTGCATACCTGTCTATGTATAAAACAGACACTATTGACTAGACAATAATGTGTTGCAAGACAATAAATCTTTTAATCGATTACTTTACTGAACCTAAAAACAGATGCACTTCATGCGCACACGCTTAGGAAACAGGAAATATAAAATTATTAAAAATATTGCACCAGTTAAGCCATCATCGACATAGTTTATCGCAAGTAGAACTCACCTGGCTAGGAATGGAATAATAAGTCGTTGATTGCCTCCTTGCCAATTTCTGAACCTGCATACCAAGTCTTTTTGGTATGCTATCTCTGAGAGGGGTCAAAATGTCATGGTATTGCCTTTCGAGTGCTTTAATTATCGCTCTTTCCACATTCGCAGCAGCCTTTCAAATCAAGATACAATACAAAGCCATAAAGTAGGTAAAAGGTAGTCAATATTACTATATTAGAGATGAATCATCTAGTCATTATAAAAAAATCTGCATAAAAAGCATTAGAATAACCACACATGATCGTTCCTGTTTCTTTTAATGTTAAAACTAATGGGTTAAAGCTAGAACTCACATTCTCCAAAATCATCGTGTATTGAGGCCATCGATTGATCACAACTTCATATTCACCAAGCATTTTCCCCAGCTTTTCAAACATTTCCTCTGCAAAAGGAGAGGTTGAATATTTTGTACACACTCCGGCCCAAGGTACCTAAAAGAGGAAATTCCCATGTGCAATGAAATAGCCAAAAAATTAATAATGTCAATCCTCCTTAGAAATTATGCTTTTTACTTAACGATGGGTTGAGAAAACAAATGAGTATGGTTCATGAATGATATGATAGAGGTGAAGTACCTTTTCTGCTTTGCAAAGATCAAGCAAGGTGAGTTGTAAATCTTGTATCCATACCATGATGTAATCGTGGTACAAGTCTCTAGAATCAACACCACCTTGGACCGGGCTGATCACATAAGTTTAAATAACATCAGTATAAAAGATAAGAAAAAAATTACACCAGCACATCCATTGATTTGGATAAGACAAGGATGCGAGGTTATAAAACCTGATATTCCACGACTCAAGACTCCTCTCAAAGTCCGACATTGCTATTAGAAGTTCATTCACATGTTGCATGGGACTTGATGGAGGCCATGCAGCCAGAAAATTTCCGAGTCTCTTGCTCAATTCTGTGCTGTAAACTGCTGAGGTGATGGTAGACAAGTCTATTGAACTGAAACCACAAAATATAGTTTAGATGATCTTGATTCTTATCTACATATTTATTGTCACAGAACATAGAAATCCAACTCGACAAGAATTTTTATTTTAGTGCAATACTCGTATAAATTTCTCGTGCGACTATTGGTGAGGCCACTATACAGCTCCCGTAGAGCAGGATGATTAAAAACCAGATTATTGTCAAATTTGTTAAAATGAAATTCTGTTGTTTTAGGTACCTGGGGAATATATGCTGATTGTGGATCTTGATATCAATGTGGATTTCATTGCTTATGTTGGTGCAGAGATTCTTCATCTTCAAATAGGCTTTGGATATCGCATCTGAATCCATAATGAAACCCTCGGAGTTGGTTGATACGAACTCGTCAGTCTCCATCATGTGCTTTCTACATCTTCTCATTGCCGCTGTCTATAAAATTACCATTTCATTTATTAATCTTATATTTTAACTACAAAGTAAAGCAATAAATAAGTATTCTGTTTGTATTTAACCAAATATAAAAAGAGAACTTTAAGATTTATTTTTTTGATATGATGCATAGAATATATCCTTTTCTGAATCTCTTATCTCATGAAACTCCAAGTATGAGTTTGACTTAATTCTTCAAGTATCTTTTCCCGTTGAACAAACGCTGTAACATGAGCGGTTCTTTTCTATCTTATTCCTATAATTCAATTATCAACTTTACTTGAGTTAATGTAGCTTCTTAGTATTCAAATATATCCTCCACCCCAACCATAAAATGAAAAGGAAAGAAAAACTCATGGTTAAGAGGATAATAACACGCATTAGTAATTCACAAAGTCATGGTTAAGAATAATACGTTGTAGAATTTGATAAGACTCACCTGTAGATAGTTTCTAAGCACAGTCTGAGCATCTTGAGCAAGTATATCATGTAGAAGTGTATAAAGTTGCACGGCAGGAGCTAGTGCTGGTGCTGCAGTTTCTGATATCGGAGCTGATATATCCGCCAAGCCTGTTGGAGACTTTTCATCTAATGACTTGTAATTCTGAAAGACTTCTGCCAGAAGCCTCTCAACTTGCGTCTCACAATCCAACAAAATACTTTTCTGTGCATCCACAAATTTGTAACCGTAAAAGAAAGTGGGAGCAATTTAAAATAATTCCTGGAGATGAGAATATTATTCTTTGGTAATCACTGAAACAACATGCTTTTCAGAATGTTTAAACTAACAGCACCAGTTGAAATGAAATATGTGTTACTTGGGGACATTGATGAGCTTCAGCAGCGCTCAATTATGATTGGAGATAACTTTTACCGACTTATCCCACATAAAACTAAGAAAAATAAGTACATTTTTAAAGGTAAGACTGAAGATGATCAGATATGTTATTTTTCCAGCCAAAAGTACCTGAAGAGGAAACTTTTTTTGTCAAGTCTCTATAATCACTTTTTTATTTCCCTTTTTAAGGCTTATACTGGGATTCCCTAAAAGTGATTATAGAAGCTTGTGTTTTTTTTCCTTTTCGGGTATTGTCTGGAGAATAACATTGTTACTGGCTTTAGTTCTTATCATCCACATGTTAGGATCATTTTTCTTGAAAAGTCAATATGACTTGGTGTAAATGTAAATAATTCGAGCTCCTGATCGCACTGAGAAGTGATGCATGATGTGACTATTGAATTTCTTTGGCTTCTGGCCTTCAAGACTGGGACAAGCAACTCATGCAAAAGTTCTAAGCAATCTTTTGTAGGAGTGGCAACATTCATGACATAAGAGAGAAATCTGCATGAAATTCAAAGGAAAAACATTTATACCTCTCTCTTTAAAATTCAAAAACTGAAAATGCGAGTCTTGCACCTTAATTTAGTGTAGGAGTCAGAAACTCCATAATACTCGGCAAATTCTGTCAGGATCCACTTCCAGGGCCCCTCTATACGTAATTTTCGCGCATGAAACTGTTGTGCTCGCATGGCAGCCTCCAGCAACAGATCATATGCTAGGGTCTCCACTATGGATCCACTCTGTCACATTACAGTGTAAAAACTTTGCATGTCAGATCAGAGTCCAATGAGTTTATTTCAACACCAGATACTAAAATAATCAAGTCTATGAAGAAATGTAGTTATCTCTTCAGGGTAAGAATAATCCAATGAGTTTATCTACTTACATTTTCAACACCAGATACTAAATAATCAAGTCTATGAAGAAATGCAGTTATCTCTTCAAGGTAAGCATCAAAGCCACCATGTTATCAGACATAAATGAAAATGTGGAAATACAGCTTATAAAGAATTTGACACTGGGAATATCGATAAATATTTTAGACATATCTGTTTCATGCCTCAACTGACACACCAATTTTTCATTAAGACTAAAATTTGCTTACATAGTTACATGCATGTAACAGGAAGCATTGAGAAGGTTCAGAATTGTGTTAATCAGACCAAAAAAAAAAATGCCGGCTGTAGAATGGCAATATAAAGGTCACTATCATTACCAATCATTATATTACCACCAGAGATTGCCTTGATTATCATTGTGGTAAGTGGGGCCAGTATTGGAATAAAGATTCTTCTAAAACTATTCTGATTAGTAACTTTTGAAATCTAGGGAAATCCATTCACTGCATGTCTACAAGTGCTTAAATGGTAAATCAAACCTTCATAGGAACTGTCTCATCAGTTGTAAATGTGCTTCCAATGGAGAGCAAGACCTTGCCGACACATTCATGATCATTGTGATAAATGGGCCACCATCGAACTCTATCATTCTGGGAAAAAAAAAAATTAGTTGAGTAATATTAGAGAGGCAATTGTTGAAAACAAAGTGTCTTGACAATACTCCTTTGACATAAAGTACACTTACAGGGTTGTCGGTCAGGGAAGAAATTGGAATTGTAGCACAACCTTGAACATTTTTCATTGCATCCAGGACTTCAAGTAAAAGACCATCTCCTTGGCTCTCGGGAAAACTGAAATCCAAATTCTCATCATCAATTTCTCCTATTAACTAGAGGAGATAGATACTTCTAACATATTTGTGAAATATTGATCTCATTTCTGTAAAAACCAGACCCATCACTAGACAATGCATCAATTGACCACTGGTATGAGATGCTGCATGAATTATGAAATTAAAAAAAAAAAAGTACGAAATTTTATTTGATGGGGCTGCAAGTACCATAACATGGTTTAACCTCAAAATCTTGGCTGAAAATTTGACATGAACGAGAAAAATTGTCAATTACATGCAGAGTTCTTTCAAATTAAGTGTGCTCTTCTGCAAATCTTCTGCTAAGGACAAGTTTGGCAGTTGTAATAGATGCATAAAACCTTTCACCATAGAAAATGGTTTAACTTCAAAAGTTGATACGGCTGCACTTACAAGTCGTGATATACACCAGTTCCAGGCCGCAGTGAGATGGCAGAACCTGGTTCCACTTCATTATCTTCTGCTGAGCTTTTCAGATGAACCATGCACAATAGTGATTCTGTAGATAAATGTTAATTCTTTGTAAGCTAATAAAATGTGAGCTACTTGAAAGTCTATTCCACAATCTTTTAATTTTGATTATATAAGGTATTCTTTGTAAAGCCAAGTAATTAATTCAAGTAAGATATCCGACTTAAAAAAAAGGCTCGTATGAATGAATAGCAAACCTTCAGATTGCAAGGAAAATGGACTGAGTTTAAGAGAGTTGATTCCGTGTTTCACTATTGATGAAACATGCCGGACATACTCTGCCCCAGCTTGCAGGTAAATAGCACCTCTCATTGAGTTTGTGTTCTTTAGCTTTCTTCGTGGTATTATACGGAGCTTTTTCACTGCCACAATGAAAAGAGATTACATATCACAAGGTATTATGGAATCTAGCTTCTCCCATCAATGGAAATGCTTTTCAACTCTGAGTACCTATTGGTTATATCTCAACAACTATCACATTACCTTTTAGATCACAAAATCAGAATTCTCATGGATTTGACACAGATGAATAATTAGCAGGACATAGAAAATGTGAAAAAAAGGACAAAAAAATGGCATGGTCACGGTAAAAGTATGACTCATTAAAAATCCAAAAATAGGATCAGAACTTGTCAAAGAAATAAAATTTAATAAGATTTAAAGAAATTTTCAATATTATCATGTAATCAGTCATATGGACATGCAAAATACCAACCTTAAGCAAGCAATAAATATAATTTGATTCATGTCTCCTGTGCTATTTCTTTTGACAAAATTGGTATGATTTATGCTAACCTAGAAATTAAAAACTTACGAAGTCACTTGGATATACAATCATAAGAACTTCAAAAGAGGCCGAAGTCAATTTTGGTTTCAGAAAATTGTAGTATATAGTTACTAATAGAAGCTTAACACTTAACAACAAGCATGTTTTTCAGAAAATTTTAGAGTCTCTCTTAGCTAGAGTGTCTTAGTTTCTCTCTCTTGAGAGAACCCTAGTTTGTGTGCTCCTTTCTTTTGTCCTTTGTTGTCCTTTTTTCCTGAGAGTCGCCGCACCTTTGTTCCTGGTCTGAATATTCTTCATTGATGGAATCCTGGGCATCTCTAAGGAATCCAAGTTGTCATTTTGTGGATGGACATGTGTTTGGCTTTTGATGCTCTGCATGATCTCTGTTTAAGTTTTATGCTCCTTAATCACTTTTTCCTTTTATATATGGATGCTTAAAAATTAAAAATTGAAAATCATTTTCTTTGTGGTCCTGTTCGCTAGTTTGTCTTTATTTTGGGTTTTTTGAAATTTTTAATGGCATTGAATACTGATTATCCCCTCAACTACCATCTTTACTATTCTCTAATTTTGTCTTCTTTCGGTTCTTGACGTGAGTCTCTACCGGTGAGCCACGTACCCTCTTCCTACTTTCCCTACATCTTTGTTCTATTTTTCCTTTTTTGGCGTTTTTTTGTGGTTACAGGTGGTCAGATCTGGTTAGATTTGGGCGGATCTAAGGGCTGAGAGTATCCATCTGCAATGGAACAGGACATTGTTAATAAACTGAGTAATTTTACTCTCTCTGTTGAAGAAAAAATAGAAATATCCTTGGATGAGAAAGATGTGGCTAAAAGTAAGGAAGAATGTGGGAGAAGTTTACTAGGGAAAATATTCGGTTCCAAAAGACCAAACTTCGCTGGCCTACGAAACACCCTGTCGAGTATTTGGCAAACCAGTCAACCATTCTCTATCCGGGAAATTGGTACGAATCTGTTTCAATTCGTCTTTGCTACACAAGAAGATAAAAACAGGGTCCGTGGGGGTAAAACGTGGTCGTTCGAAAATCAGTACATCCTGTTGAGAGAATGGACTGAAAATATCTTAGAGCAGGTGGATTCCATCAACACAATCGAAATATGGGTTCAAGTCTGGAACCTCCCTTATCACTGGTTAAGTGTGGAAACCGGTAGAAAGCTTGGCCTAAAGTTTGGGAAAGTGATGGATGTTTTCATTCCGGACACGGGCAGCCCGAAAGGAAGGTGTATCAAAGTCTTGGTGGAAATCAATCTCGAAAATCCTCTCCTTCGTGGATCCTTTATTAAACTGGGTAATGATTCATGTTGGGTTGACTTCAAATATGAAAATCTTCAAGGTTTTTGTGTTTATTGTGGGATGGTGGGACACTCGGAACGAATCTGCCTTAGAAGAAAAGAAGATATTAAGGATAACACCCTAAGGGAAGGACAATTCGGGGATTGGATGAGAGCTAATGAAAATCTGATGGTTCGACATTCCCTAAAAACGCCAAAAATACAGGAGTCCCGCGAACATAAGAATATAGCTCTGGAAAAAATGTCGGTAGAGGCTGCAGCTTGTGTTGGTCAGGAGTTAAATTTGAAGCATAATTTAGGGGTGAGTGAACCTGTGAAAAATTCTCAAGCTCATGAATTGGGGGGACAGAGTATACACTCCAAAGGTGTTTTCCGTAGTTTTGGTGAACCTTCAGCTAGACAAGCTCACTCTCCTACTAAATCTGAGAGTGGAACAGGGGAGCAAAATGGTAATATGTCTAGTGAAAGGGAGAACAAGGAAAACTGTGGCAATACGGACAATCTGGAGCTTGTGAACATCAATATCAAACTTGATAAGAAAAGAATCCCCCTTGGAGAGATCCAAATTCCCGGGGAAGAGAATGGAACCCAATTCAAGAAAAATCCCTTAGGGACAAGGAGAACTCTACGAAAGGTTATCTTGGGCTCCAAAGAAACAGTGCCTATGGATATAAGCTCATCTGAGAGTCTGCTTGTGTGTGGCAAGAAAAGAGCATTTGCTCTAATTGATGAGGAGGAGATTGGTACAATAGAAGAGTGTAAAAAAGCAAAACAGTGGGTTAATGAGGATATCCCCTTGGAAAATCCAAATGAGGTGGAGGTGGCCAGCCGAAAATGGGCCCAAATTGATCAATGAATGTCTGTGTGTGGAATTGTAGAGGGTTGGGAGGACCCTTGACAATTCCCCAACTTAAGGAGTCCATTCGACTTCACCTCCCCGATATGGTTTTCCTTTGCGAAACGAAAAAAAAAAAGAAAGCTTTTGTCAGTTCTGTTTGTAAGAAGCTGAATTTTAGAGATAGATGGTTGTGTGTCGATCCCCAAGGAAAAAGTGGGGGTCTCTTAGTTCTTTGGTCTGAGAAGATTAACATCAAACAGGTTTTAACCTCTTATTTATGTGTTGAATTGGAATTGGAGTGGGATGGCATGGATGGGTGCTTTTGGGCTATATTTGTGTATGCGAGTACGGATTTCAAAATCAGAAAGCTGCAATGGGATATTTTGATCGAAGCTAAGAATAAATGGGGTGATCTTTGGTTTTTGGGGGGCGATTTCAATGATATTACAAGCAGTGAGGATAAAAAAGGTGGAAGAGTCCGAAGTTTGAATAGTTTTAAGGGGTTTAGAGACTTCATTTACAATAAATATGGAGATGGGTGAAATTGCATTCAAGGGCCACCCTTTTACTTGGGCAAATAATAGGGAGGGGGAGGGTTTTGTTGAAGAGCGTCTCGATAGATTTTTTGGCTCCCCGGAATGGCTTCTTAAATTCCCAGAGGCTCAGGTTACACATGTGGACAAACAGGCGTCAGATCATAACCTCCTTCTGTTGGAAATGTCTCGAAATAATTTTAAAAGCCATAGGAGATTCACCTTTGATATGAGATGGTTGGGTTGGGACGGCATTGAGGATATTGTGGAAAAAGCTTGGAATTTACCGATCAAAGGAACGCCACTTTTTGAAGTACAGAAAAAGATTGGTAATTGTCGTATGGCCTTGATCGATTGGTGCAAGAATAAAAAGCTGAATTCAGCCATAACCATTGAAAAATGCAAAAAAAGAGCTTCTATTCTTAAAAATCAGGACCATAATCGAAATTGGAAAGAATGGAGATGTTTGAATTCTGTCCTGGAGAAAGCGTATCGCGACGAGGAAATGTTTTGGAGGCAAAAATCGCGGTTGACCTGGCTGAAAGAAGGTGATCGCAACACTAAGTTTTTTCATGCGTGCACGATTCAAAGAAGGAAATGTAACAACATCGAGAAACTTACCCGGGCAGATAGGTCTGTTTGTAATACGCCTGAATCTGTGGAGGAGGAAGTCTCCAATTTTTACAAAAATTTGTTTCGAACTTCTAACCCTCCTCCGGATTGGAACATTCTCGAGGGGATACCTCAGTCCATTTCTGCTGCCATGAACCGTGATCTGACCAAACAAGTGGAGATGGAGGAAGTTAAGAAAGCCTTGTTTGAATTCAGCCCCAATAAAGCCCCCGGGCTCGACGGTATGACCCCCCTTTTTTTCCAAAGATTCTGGCCCTTTTTGTCTGATAAAGTGTTCAATGCCATTAAGAATTTCTTTGTGCATGGAAAAATGCTGAAAAGTGTTAATCATACAGTGGTTACACTCATCCCAAAAATTAAAAATCCTACTGCCATGAGTCACTTTAGACCTATTAGCCTTTGCAATGTTATTTATAAAGTGATTTCAAAAATTATTGCAAATAGGCTAAAATCTGTTTTGGATTATTGCATTAGTGTGAACCAATCTGCATTTATTCCTGGAAGGCAAATCATTGATAATGTGGTGATCACTCATGAATGTATCCATTTTATTAATGGTCTTAGACATCAAAAAAAATCATATATGGCATTGGAATTGGATATGTCCAAGGCATATGACAGAGTGGAATGGAGATTTCTGGGATTCATCTTGTGTAAGATGGGCTTTGACTGGATTTTTATTAATTGGATTTTGTCTTGTATCAATTCTTCATCCTTTTCTTTTAATGTCAATGGTCGTATTTCAGGGTATGTTACCCCGTCTAGAGGCATTCGTCAAGGTGACCCCCTTTCCCCGTATTTGTTCATTATCCTTTCCGAAGCCTTGTCTAACCTTTTCTATCAAGCCCAAAAAAAATCTTTGCTCCAGGGTCTAAAAATTTGTGCTAAAGGCCCGGTTGTCACCCACCTCTTTTTTGCGGACGACTCCATCATTTTAGGTGAAGCCACTAGCCAACAGTCAGTCATTGTGAGTGATATTCTTGATAGGTTCTGTTCAATTTCGGGTCAGCAAGTTAACCTTGATAAATCATCGGTCTTGTTTAGCAAGAACACACCAGAGAATGAAAAACATAATATCTGTAATGTCCTCAAAGGTGTGTCTATCCAACAATGTGCTAAATACCTTGGTCTCCCAATGGTTATTGGTAAGTCGAAGTGTGATGTCTTTAAATATGTTGTTGAGTGTGTTAGGAAAAGAATTCAGAGTTGGAGCAATATTTTTCTATCTCAGGCCGGGAAAGATGTTCTAATCAAGGCTGTCATCAATAGCCTCCCCAACTACGTTATGTCTTGTTTCAAGCTCCCTAGCTCCATTTGTAAAGAGATTTGCAAACTTACTGCTTCATTTTGGTGGGGTGGTGGGGCTGGTGGGGGTCTGAGTAAAACTCATTGGGTGTCGTGGTATTTTCTTACGCAGCCTAAGGTGTCGGGGGGGTGGGATTTCAAGATATTTTTCTTTTTAACGAAGCCCTTCTTGCTAAACAATTATGGAGGATCGTCACCCAACCTAATTTGCTTGTTAGTAAGATTTTGAAAACCAAATACTTTCCTAAAGGGGGCCTTCTTGCCGTTGAACCGAAAGGGGGGGACTCGTGGCTTTGGAAATGTTGGATTAAAGCTAAACATACCCTTGCTCTTGGGATTAGGTATAGGGTTGGTGATGGGAAGTCGATTAGGGTCTGGGAGTCACCGTGGGTTCCTAACCTTAAGAACTTCAAACCAAACAGCCCTAGGGAGGGAGATTCTGATATTTTTTGGGCTTCTGAACTCTTAAATCTGGATGGTTTAAGCTGGAACAGGAATTTGGTCTTTTCTACTTTCAGGTTAGAAGATGCTAATGCAATTTTGCAGGTTCAAATCGATCCAGAAAGGGGGAGGGACAGACTAATCTGGCATTTGGAGAAGAACGGAAAATACTCGGTGAAATCTGCTTACATGTCTCTCCTCCTTAGGAAAAAGTTGTCGAAGGATACGCCGGAAACAAGTGCAGGCGAAAAAAAGGCCAAGGCCCGTTGGGATAGATGCTGGAATTTGGAGTTGAAAAGCAAAATCAAGCATTTCTTGTGGCGCTGTATCCATAACTCCTTGCCTTCTGCCGATCAATTGAGGAAAAGAAGAATTCATTGTTCTGAAATTTGTAAGGTTTGTGGAGACACAAATGAAACACTTATCCATATTTTATTTCAATGTGAAAGAGCTCAAAAGGTATGGAAATTGGCCCCGGTTAGTTGGTGTAATACTCAAGGAAAATTTTTCTCTATCAAAGATTGGTGGCAAGATGTCTGTTCGTTGGATAAGAGCCAAGTTTCTCAAGACCGCATCCAATTATCCGTGTACATTCTTTGGTGGTTGTGGAAAACTCGTAACATTTGGATTTTTCAAAAAATTCGATGGGATGAAATTGATATTGTGCATCGTGCTGTGTCCGAATGGAGGGAATTTCAAAGTGCAGCAGGGAAGATCTTGGGGGCTGGTTCTCCTTCTTCTTGCCTTAAGCAATCTACTGAGAATATTAAACAGAAGCCAATACTAGGACCCCTGTTTCAGTTGGTCAGCGGCGTGGTGGTTGAGGGTGATTTCAGGGGTTTTGGAGGATGGATTCGCGATGAGAGAAGCACCTTGGTCAGGGCGTGGGCTGTTTCTAGGAGTGATATTACGCACTCAGTGGAAATTCAACTCATTGGTGTTAGGCAAGCTATGTGCTTCGCTCATGATAAAGGACTCAAGAAGATCACCATTAAATTAGATGAAAAGGATATTGTAGGAAAGCTCAACAACAAAATTTCTTTCGACGGTGGAGCTTCGACAATAGCCGATGACATCTTTTTGCTTTGTTATCTTTTTGATGTTTGTTGTTTTGAGGTTTTGGACCAGAAGAGTGGAAATATCTGTCATAGATTAGCTCTTTTGGCCAGGGATAATCTTGATGTTTTGAATTGGGATGACCAATTCCCCAATTGGCACTAGGGTAGTCAGTTTGGTTATTAAGCCAGTGGGCTTAGTGTACGTTGTAAGTTTCTTTGAGTTTCATTTTTATGAAATAGCTATCGTTTGAAAAAAAAAAAAAAAAAAAAAAAATGGCACAATACAAAACAGTAATTTGAAAGTCATCAAGGGACAAAGGCTAAACCTTCCACACGAATCTTCCCAACTGTCCTTTTCACTTTTGAGGCCATTGCTTGTTCCGCGGTCTTGTTATCCCTTTCACTTTGTTGTACACCTCGAGGTTGAAGCAAGAGTTTGTGTAGTCTAAACAGGAAAAAGTTATAGATAAGTTCCATTACATATGAAAGTAATGAGGTTAGGTAAAAAAAGATATGGAAAATGCCTTTTCAAATAATAGATGATAAATATGATATAACATACCCAAAAGCATTTCGAAGGAGAAGGCACTCATCTCGCAGAAATTCTGGTGCCTCTGCACAACCTCTTGCCCATGAATTTAGACATAAACGAATGCAGGCATCATAAGCAACAAGTGCTTGCCATGCATTTTGACCGCTGTCAACAGAAACGATAGTAGCTTTTCAGAAACGTAGGAGAAATAGGCTACATTGGTGAAACAATGGACCACAATTTATAATGCAACATGCATGATGAATGAGAATTCGATGGAACACATTTTCTGAGGTCATTAAAATTTAGGCAGTAAGTACCAGAAAATAAAGAGGGTTTAGCTTTTGGCTTGGCATATTCAGATAACTGCCAGCTAATGATTCAACTAGATAGGTTCCTATGTAATTTAAATTTTGAGATAACTGGTTTGTTGCTTTCACAATGCCCAGTCTAGAATAAAATAAATGGCTACCGATGGAGACAGTATGAGAATCTAACCTCAATTCCACGCTGCACAAACACAAGCAGCCCACAACAAATCTCTCTTAATAATTGTCCTTTCTTTTTGGTTTGTAAAAAAAAAAAGAAAAAAGAAAAACACTTAACTCAATCCATGTCCATTATTTTATATCAAACTATTAAAATCATATCACCCATATCAAATATTTCATAACAAACGGTTCAAATATATCATGTCAATGGCAAAACAAACCCCACTGTTGAAGTAGAATGATCCTTACCTCCCTGAATCCTAAGTATAGCATTTCCCGTTAGTAGATTAGAGTAACTGACTAATTACAGAGCAAGTGAAAACTAATCATTGCAAATAAAACTGCACACACACTTCTTTTCATATAGCCAGATTAATTTCAATGTGATGATTTCATTAAACGTAATATAAATGCTAACACAGTTTTGGTCCAAAAGAACTAGAATAAGAAAACATGACACATCCGGTCTTTAATAAATGCATTCACGTGTTATGATTTAAACTTCATTTGTAGTCTCCATCACCAGCAATTACAGCCAAAAAGCAAAATACACAGCCTGGAAACCAGGTTGAACGTATAACAAGCAAGATTTTGATCTTTCAGCTTGAAAATGGTTTCTTTCTTCAAAACAGAGATATTCAGACATAAAAAAACTAGTCATGCGTAGATAGCTGGAATGAAAGGGAAAAAATCAAAAGGCAAACTCTGGAGGCGGTAATGACAGACCAGATGCAGTGCAAACGGAGTATATAAACTAAGCTCAATTATTGATGCCGTGAGACAAGCAAGTAGATGATGTTGTTTTGGAACTAATCTGAGGAGAGATTAGGACCGCTCATTTTAAATGCAACATACCCATCCCCCAACAAAAATGAAAACAAAAACAAAATATAAAAAGGAACAGCAAACATTAGTGAAGTAAGACTAAAATGCAACAATAATAATTTCAACATTGGAACAAGTATGACCTGGCATGGTAATATGGTATGTGATTAACTGAATTTGCATGACACACAGGCTCGGATGTTCTCTTTCCCCAAGTGTTTCTTCATCATCCCTACAAAGAACAAGTGTCAAGTGATGGAACAAGTATGACAAAATAATAAACCAATTCACCAATGACCTTCATCATCATACCTTTCACCCACTTCTGTTTCAGTTTTCACAGATTTTTGCTTTGCTCTGAAAATACTTCGTCACCAGGGAAAAACTGCTCTGATTCTTTGTGTTGACCGTCAATACTTTTCTCACTTCCGGCCTCAAAGTCATGAATATTTCCAATATCCATGAAGGGCGGTGCACTTGGGGTTCCAAGGTCCATGGTTTCACCTAATATACCAGTAGGAGTACCCTGCATTTATTTGCAAATAATCTAACCTTAGTAACTGAGAACTTTCAAATTAACTGCAACATACTTCAAACAACAATTAAAGGTTTACATGCTATGAATTTAGTCGCAAAGATTACTTAGTTATCAACCTGGAGTGTGATTAACATCCTACAAATATAGACACACTAGAGTTGGTATTAGCACATTGCTATTGAGTCATCAACTATGGAGTGAGATTAATAACTTCACATGCACGAAAAATATCCACATGATCTACACATGTAAAATGATTGTAAAGAGATGTAAAGGCTAATGTTCTACAATCTACATCCATACTCAGTTCCAGTATGCATATAACAGATAGCAAAAACTATATTTTTCGAAATTAATTGTTCTTGATGTGAGCAAGTACAAGTTCTAAACGTATACCTCTAAAGGAATAAAGAGACCAGAATTTTCCACTGAAAAATTGATTTGATATGTCTGGTTGACTAATAACCCAATACTTATCAACCTTAATCATAACTTAGATTTTGGATATAATAAGGTGATACTTACATACGCACTGTGAGGTTGATTTTTTTCGTACAACCGACGACTTCCACCTGAGACTGCACATCCTCTTGAGCCCCATTCCCCATCAGTAAATCTTCTTACACTTTCTGGAACTTCAATACGAAGATCCTCTTTCAACAGCCCACGATTTATTGTAGGCCCGTGTTTTCTTTCATTCAGTTTTTTGGTTGAATTATGGTTGAACATAGCTTCTTCAAAACCCCTAACGACCGGCGGCTTATCCACCGCCTCATCATCAGAGTGGTTCCCACATATTTCATCTGGGGCCGAGCCGACACTCTCGCTCTCATCACCATTATCATCATTGTAATAATCTGATTCATCCTCATTGCTGTCAACACTTAGAGTGACAGCGTTGAGGGGTTTCAGCAGACCAGAGTGAAATTTCAATGGAGGCAGAACATGGGAAGACGTGTAATTACCAGAACTATACGCTAACGGTGATCTAGGAAGAGGGTATTTTATATCTATATTCTCAGTTAATGGGGACCTTGTTTGAAATTGTTCCACATCTGATCCCTGCAAGGCAAATTAACCCAGTTTAAAACTTCTCCACCAAATTGCGGAAAAAATCCAAAATTAAACAAAAAAAATAGAAATATTTAGCGCAGTTATACTGTTTGGATTCAAGAATCTTGAACAAACAGACTAATTAGATTTCCCATACTCTTCAATTTGAAAGAATACCAAAGTTCAGATTATGCTATTGAACAATAATGTTCAAATAACGTCAGACTTCAGTTAAAAATTTGGTGGGTCATGAAAAAGTTACCTTCTTGACCCAGTTGATGGCACTCTCGTCTAGCCCTTCAGTAAACATAGCCGCTGAGCTTATTCTTTACAACCAAACTCGTCGGGTGAGAGGATTTGAAGATGTGGAAGAAATTATAGCTGTTTACTCCGTGTGATTTTGGGTACACAGAGAGAAGAGAGGAGAAAAAGACTGACAAAAGAGACAGAAGATAGCTCCCCTTGGGTCGACAGCTATAGCTGGTTAACAATGGAAAATACAACGGCTAGTTTGAAATGGAGGTATTTGTTTGTGATTAATTATTTATTTCGAAAGGGCCCCGTTTGAGCTGAAGCTGTACAAAAGTTTGAAATGGAATTAAATTTTACTTTGCAGTGTACCCCATTTACTCTGGTTGAATATCAGTTTGTTTCCTTTTATTCTTCTCACTTTAACCCCTTACACTTTTATTTTGTTCCATTTTACTCATTGTACTCTAATTTCCTTACTTTCATCCCTGTACTGTTTAATAAGATAATCAAATTGCCTTAACCTATTATTTATAATTAATTACTTAATTTAAAATGTTCTAAAAAGTAGTGTACTTTTAATTATATTCTAATATTTTTCAAGTTAATTACTTAATACTTAATATTGAATTCATTTAATTTAGTATAATTCCTATATAATTACCATATATTAGATTTTTCCAAATAACTACTATATATACTTATATACTCCTTACTCAGTTTGGATCCAAAAAAGTATGCTTAGGCAGTTATTTGATGAGCACAACAGAATGAAGAGGAATTTGTATCATTTCAAATCCCTATTCTTATCGAAAAACATATATAATACATATATATTGTTAAATATGCAAAATACTTGTAATAAGTTTTTTTATTATTAAGAGAATTGTCGTAATATATTTTTAATAAAATATTAATTAGGAAATTATTTTGATTCTTTTACATTTATGACGAGGAGAAGATTTTAAGTAGAATGTATTAGCTATTAAAAAATATAATCCAATAGAAAAAAATTATTAGGAATTATATTAATATTACCATAAATAACATGTAAGGATAATTTGACTATTTTTTTCAAATAAATAGCTAGCTAGAGTATATAAGAGAACACAAGGAGGTGAAGTGCAAGGCTCGAGTTTTCTTGTTCCACTTTCTATTTCATTTCGTTAAGTTAATGAATGACACAATATATAAGATAATTATGTGTTAATTGATATTTCAATGCATGAATACGTGTTATTCATCCAAATAGTAGAATACAACATGGAGTTGGAAAGTAAAATAGCCAAATACGATGAATGTGGTACAAGAGGACAAGTGAAAATCGACAAAATAGGGTAAAATAAAATTTATGCTATTAATAAATATCGTGGTAATAGGCCAAATTGGTCACTTACGTTTTTGAAAATAAATAAAAGGCATATTTTTCAAATATATATGTATATTTTTAGTCATTTGACCAAAAATTGACAATCATACCCTTTTAATGTTCATTGGTGAGGTACATGACTGTTATTCAAAAACATGATCTGGTATATTTCTCGTTACTAAAAAATGAGATTCAATTCTGATACATGATTCTCAGTCTTGAGAAGTGTATCGATCCCAAAAAAATTAAAAAAAAAAAAGAAAACAAAGTGTACAATTGAACTCAAAAATAGCAAAAACTATTTTTGTTATAGACAAATGACAAAAAATTCAACAGACTCATGAATATTAGTGTCACATTTCTTGTTTGGAGTCGAGTTGAGCTCCAACTTCTGTTGTAAAAATCCACGCGCTAGCCCCTTCGTCCGCCTACGATTTTTTTTCGATTAGACTCCGCCTAATTCTGGTCCCGCCTAGCCTCGATTAATCCCGCGAGGCGCTAGGCCCCGATCTCCCTAGCGAGCGTCTAGCGCTTTTTAAACATTGGCTCCAACTACACTTGAAATTATCAAAAACATACTCGTTTTGGCTTGTGGAACAACAACAACAACGATAATATGCGAATTCATATCCAAAACAAAGCTTATAATTAGTCACAAAAAATGGGCCACACCTCTCATAACCACGAAGATATCCACAAATTAAATTCTGAGTTAAAACCTGCAGATATTACTCGAGAGAGAGAGGAAACAGACAATAATCCCACCAAACAAACCTCGTTCAACACTTATAACAAGGAAATAAAGCCCTCTCAAATACCCACTCCACGTATATCTCTGCATGCATCAGTCCCCACCAAACGCATTTATTTACACACACATGCAAAATTAAGAAAAAAATCACTTAATTCTCTTCACAACTCTGTTTATATACACCATTCCTCTGTTATATTCTATTATATTTCGTAGTTTCTATATATATGTTTGGTGGTGGGATGAATGAGAATGAGTTTTATCGCCGCCGTGAGCTGGAAAGGCCACGGCGGATATCAGATTGACCAAGCTCAAAATAATCAGTACTGTTTTGTTGAGCAACAGTATAATATTATTGATGCGGATATGTTTTCGGCTTCGTATCCGAGGCCTCGGCTCCGTTGGACGCCGGAGCTTCACGACCAGTTTGTTAAGGCTGTCGATGAGCTTGGTGGTGCAAATAGTTAGTCATTCTGTTTTTAATTCCTTATGTTGAGATTAATTTTTAGTAATCTTTTGTTATATGATAGTTTTTCTTGTTTCATTTGATTTTCTTTGGTAATGTATATATATAGTTTAATCATATCAGGTAAAGATTAAATCTTTACCTGATATTATTTGTTTCACATTGTAAAAAATTGTTTTATTTTTTGGCAGAGGCAACACCTAAAGCGATTTTAAATTTAATGCGGGTCCAAGGACTAACTCTGTACCACCTGAAGAGTCACTTGCAGGTTTGATAATAAGTTGTTTGATAATAAGTTGTTTATATGTACTTAAAACTGAATATGAGGTTGAAAAGAAGCTTCCAAGAACTAATTCTTCACTAATTCACTGATTTTTAACAGAAATTCAGGCTTGGCAAGACTGCAAAAAGATTGTGGAGAAGGGAATTTGTACCAGCCGATTATTGTACGTCTATCGATAAGGCTAATAATTAATGAGGAGAATTTATAATTATATGAATTGCCATATATGCAGTTCAATCTTAAATACACCATTAGGACTAGTTAAATTTGATTTTAATGTCATAGTATGTATGTAGTGTATATTTCAAAGTGACAGCAAAAGAATTTAAAGCATTTCATTCATTTTCTGTCAATCATAAACATTTACATTCATTTCAATACAAGTACAAGATGTTGCTCAGGCCAAAACTTATTCGATTTCAAACCCGATAAATACTAGATTTTGTTCCAAGAATCGAGTCTGCATACCGAATAACGAGAAGATAAGGAACGAGATCTTGGCAGAAGCACACTAGTTGTGCATTATGTTTATATCTTTCTCATCTCAATAGCCCATCAAATATGAGACAATTTATTTCTTTTTCTTTTTTAGATTTAATTTTCAGTGATTTAACTGCCTGTTTTAACTTTTTGGACGATTAGGCCGCATAAAAGATGAAAGATCTCCATCGATGACCATCGAAGATCACGAATCTTCAATTTCAAATCCATTTAATAGGAATGGGTAAAACTGCTTCATCTTTTATCTTACATATTGCTTAAATATGTATGTGTTTTGAATTTTAATCACCTGAACTCGCCGTATTATTTTTCTCAGATTCGTACATGAATGCAGAATCAACACAATGGGTGCTCAGGCATATGGAAATATGCATCAACTAGTTGAGGTAAAGCTAATCTGAAAATATTAGACCAACTTATCAAGAAAAAGGAAACATGAAATGTTTTGTTCATTCTTATTTTACAATCTAAATTTTTACAGTCTATAGATTATGAAAAGAATCTTGTCCAAGAGTGCAAACTTATCGAATAAGCGACAATTACAAAATTACCCTGAGGTTTGGGGTAATTACAAAAAAACCCAGAATTTTTGAAAATTACAAAAATTCCCTGAGATGCGATTTTGTATTACACTTTACCTCATTCATAAGCAAAAACATTTCATACACCCATTTTACATTTAATATTACGGTTATTCCTTATATGGGAGTGTTTGCAAACACTAAAAATAAGTGTTTTTCGTTTTTTAGAGTTTTTAGTGTTTGCATATACTATTTTTCTGCTTCATTTAATCGAGAATCTAAAAGCAGGAGAGAGGGTGTTTTAGATTAACGTCATTTTAGTTTGAATTTTACAAATAAATAAATAAGTATTTTTACTACTTTTTCACCAAACACTCTCAACTTCTCATTCTCAACTTTTAATTCTAATTTCAAACACTATCAACTTCTAATTCTCAACTACTTCTACTTTTGCTATAACAAATCACTTCTTCTAAAAGCAGAAGTTTTTACAAAAACTCCTATGTAAAGTGGAATCAAATCTCAGGGTTTCTTTTTGTAATTTTGAAACTTCTCTGGGTTCTTTTCTAATTACCCCAAACATCAGGGGTAGTTTTTGTAATTATCCCTGGATATAATGTAAAAAAAAACTGATATTTACTATGTCTTGCAATCCCTTCCATATATCTAATTGCTATCACATTGATTTGATACTGAGAAGCCTCAGGCTGGAATAAAGAGCTTGGAAATAGCAGAAACAATTTCAAGTATAAATATAAATCAACAGGCAGGTACTTCAGCAACAGCTGCTGTTAAATTGGAGGAAGATTTTGCTACTGCCAAACCTGCTCTGTTGCCACTCTTCCCACCAATCCCATCCTGTGGGATTGATTGCTCTCCAGAGTGGTCCGACTTACTCGAGGCCGGAGGGAAAAGATCAGCTGCTGTTTCTCGCCCTACCGACAACGCATCAATGGATGATTACCTGAATGCCCTTGGCTATCCATCTGAGTTTGCTTTGACTAAGATCCCTGAATCACGTCGAGCTAGTTTGATGTTCGGAAGCTTCTTTGATGACGTGGCAAGCTTCTCAAAGGTAAATGAAAATGATCTTGCTATGGATGACGGTTCTGTGGCCGTTGAAGCTGGTGAGGTTTCTGCTGGAGTTATGAGTGGTTTCCCATAAAAACGCGGAGTTTTCTTAATGGAATGTGGAACTTGATCACAAGACTCTATCTTTGTATGTTTTTTATAGTGTAATTTTCTTGCTTGTGCTTGGTGAATGCAGTGGGACGCAAAATGCGTCGGATGAAGACATGGTTTTTTGGCAAATGTAGCTGTTTAATAGTGGTTCGTGCTGTTATAGTTTGCCGTCTCTTCCCAAATCTCTACCGTCTAATCCATATACAAGAATGCAGGATATAGTTTGAGTCTTTCATGTAACTATTTTGAATATTCTTGAGACCTCGGGGAGGGGAAACAGAACTTAAAACGGAAAAATTACAAAAAGTACTCCCGAAGGTCAGTCTAATTACAAAAAGCTATCTTTCAAGATTACTAAATCAAAGTGGTATTTGTAATTTTGATAGATTTTCTTGTAATTTGGCTAACTTCAGGAGTAGGTTTTGCAATTTACCAATCATTTTATATGTAATATCGTTTAAATGTGGGAAGTATGATGAAGGTCCTCAACATTATCTATCTTCATTGAACATATATGCATGAGAAGCTCAATTGTACTCTACACATGATGAATGTTACAAATTAGAAACTTGGAAAAGAGGGAGAAAGTTTCACAATATTTTTGCTACAAGTTTAGTGGAACTTGAGGCTGGTCAACACATTGTTGTTCACCGGGTCAGCCAAATGATCCAGCAAGTTTTGGTACGGCCCAACACCGGTCACCAGGCCCTGTATAAAGTAACCCAAGATAGCCAACATAGCCAGTCTTCCATTCTTCACCTCCTTCAGCTTCAACTCCTTCATTGATTTCTCGTCTTTCCCGAACCCAAGAGGGTTGAAAAACGGGCCGCCAGGGTAGGCCGGGTCGCCTGACCCTGCCAAGCCCTTTTCCAGGCCCAAGAAGTATTGCTTCCCCATGGACCCTGGCTTGGCCCAATCCTGGAACCTCCGGTGCTCCGCGAATCCCATTAGCGCCATTTCCAGGACGAATAGTGTGTACGAGTCGGCCCAGTAGTTGTATGTTCCGGCTGGGGGGATGACTCCAGTTTTGAACCATGGTAGAGCTGTTTCAGCTGGGATTAAGCCTGCTTTTCCTAGGATTTCGGGTGCAATGGCTCCGGCTGCACCCAACATTGCGAAACGACCGTTGATGATTTCTCCGTAGGCTAGCCATTTGGGCTCGATGAATCCTCCGGTACCTTCCGGGTCCGAGAGTCCTAGTGGGTCAAATCCGTAGTCACCGGGAAGGCTGAAAGGATCGAAATCTTGTAAGTTAATTAGAGTTCAATATGATGAGATGCACTGAGTTAAACTCTTATATACACTAGGTGAACGCCACGTGTGTATAAGATGATTTCATGCGTTAGAAATTTATCGGAAAATTTTTGATAGGGTGCAAGAGTTGATTATTAGTACCTTCCATCCAAATAGGAGAGACTTTGCTTGGATGCAAACCAGAGGGGCCTGTCTGCTCCTTGCTGGAAATATCATCAAAGACAGGCTTGTAAGTTTTAATCCTAATTCTTTATCAAATCCATTAAAAGTAAATTTGTAATCTTGTCTATGTTAGGGTTAATCACAAAAGCTACCATGAGGTTTAGCTTAATTACAAAAATACCCAGTTATTTGCCATAATTGTAAATATGCTTAACATTTGTTTCTATTTCACAAACTACACTTCAAGATGGGGTATTTGTTAAGTAAATACATACTTCAACGGAGTGTTTTTAGCATTTTAAGAGGATAGTTTTAAGGGATAATTACAAAAAGTACCCTTGAGGTTTCACCTATTTACAAAAAAACCCAGCTAACTTTTAAAATTACAGAAAGTACCCCTGAGGTTTGATTAGTGTTAAAATTAAGGGGTAAACTGCAATATTTTTATAAATATGAAGGGGGATCTTGAAATATTTTTTGCTTATGGTGGGTTTAAATGTTAGACAAATTAAACCTCGGGGATATTTTTGTAATTTTGAAAGTTAGCTGGGTTTTTTTGTAATTAGGTCAAACATAAGGGTACTTTTTGTAATTAACCCTGGTTTTAATTTTGAAAGATAAGTGCAGTTTTTGTAATTAGGCTAAACCTTAGGGTACTTTTTGTAATTATCTCATCAATCTATACATAGTTTCATTGTGAATCCATTGATTATAACTCTTTATGAACTTAATAAAGCTTTTGATAGAAACACTCTGTGTGTGTGTTTTTGGAGACATACCTTGACAGGAGGAGTAGAAGCAGCTTTTACAACAAAGGAAACTTTTCTTGAAGATTGAGTCGGCCGACCTCCAAGAATCTGTCTAGCGGCCTCTGCCGAAGAGCAGATGGATGATGAAGAGACTAATGCTTGTGTAGCCATTTTTTTTTTAAATTTATTTTTCTTGTGCAGTTTACTGGTATGCTACCCCTGAACAAAGAAGAAGAAGAAGGAGAATTAGTAGCTCAAAATAATCATCACAAGTGTGAATAAGGACCACCAGGATTTTTGTGGGGCTGGTTGAGAGTTTTGGAATTGTGGTGCAGAATCAGATGGTAAGAAAACCAGATAAAGTTGTGATCTTGCTGTCAAATGGAAGGGATACAAGTGGCATGGTTTTTTGGATAATAGATATTATTGGCTTGTAGGAAGTTAAATCATGATACTCCTTTGTAACTTGTCTGCTGGAAAATTCATATATTGATCACTTGTGACTGAAAATCCTGGTATTGATATGGGATAATCTAGATGATTTGATATATATATTCCCAGCTTATCATCATATAAGAGTTGTCCAGGTGTACTTGAATCATCTATGATTTTTTGAGGGGCATAAATCAGGACAAATTTAATTGTTATAGTTCAAATTAAGAATAAGAGGATAAATGGCTTTATATTTACCTAGTAATTTATTAATTAGAATTTAATCATAATTGAGATAAAAAAAATAAAAAATCATTTAGCATAGGTGTCTAAAATCTTGTTAGGTTGCTAATTTCAAATTTTTTGCAACACAGCTGAAATGTGACGGACGAAATGTGATATTTGATGTTATTTGAATTTGTTACAAGAGTTCTAAAATGGAGGATAAAGGTAGACAGGGTAAGGGTTCTCTCTTCCCCATATTTCATCCTTTTTATCCTCAGTAACAATATATTTACTGCGCAATGATGCAGCATTTCACGTTGAAGCCTCATCGTAAAGGCCTTTTTATTCAACACTTTGCCTGCCAAATGCAGCATTCTGCAATAATATTTTACACAAACTGTCGGCCTTCCAAGAATGACGGCCACGGCCTCCAGAGCAAGATTAGGAGGCTTTGGATTCGATGTCTTGCAAGCCACAAACCATGTTAGCAGGGACTGCTACGTCTATCATCTTCGGATATGACAAGTTCAAATCTGTAAAGTTGAAATTGAATTATTCAGCAATTGTTGGAATATAAAACTACGAACTTGCATGAATAAACAAGAGTTTCAATACTTGAATGGCTATTTACTTACTTGACATGATGTTTTTGAATGTTTCCTGTGAAAGACATGTCAGATTATAACACATTAGTCAATTTCACTGAGCTCAAATATCTAATTTATAGAACATAATTTGATTTTTTGAAGTAAGATGGAATTATAAATATTTATGCATAAAAGGCTCTATGGCTTGTAGTAATCAAGGAACAAGAGTCTGCAGTCAAATGAATATGCTAATAAAAGAGCCACTCAAGCCTACTCCCAGCAAGACCGGTCTCTTTGGTAAAATCGCATGAATTATTATTGAAACTTAATCGCATGCTGCTTATGTGATATTTTCTTATTTTTTGCTTAAAAAGTTAAATTAGCACAATGATTTTTTTAGCAGTGGAATCACCTCATCTTTCGTCAGGCGGGGATTGTACAGCATCTCCTCTTCCACAGTACTTACCTAAATTTCCAGGCTTGTGCATAAGCAACTTCAGTTGTGTATGCATAAAAAAATACACAGAAAATTTTAGGACAATACTTACAGAGAACCCTTTATAATCATGGGCAGGATACACAAATGTGTCTTTAGGCAACGTAAATATCTGTTTAAGCAAATACTCCGAGGGCGTTAGGTAATGGATGTCAATGAATGAGTGTTGAAATTAATAAATGAGAATTGAACTTCACTAGTTACCTGTGAATGAACGGATTTATAAAGCTGCTCAGAACTTCCACCCTGAGGAAAAATAACAAGAGCTCAATGTTAGCATGCCAGAAACATCTGCACAAATCATAAAACCACATTTGGCTTGCACAAAATTGTCCTGATAAAGGATAAATAGACTGAATGAGATTAATTTCTTGATTGATTGTGAATATGTTGTTCAAATCTGAAACCAAACGTCTTAACATGCAGCAATGGACGATTTCATCTTTATATTTATACTCGCTGCATTGTACTTCTAACATCCAGCTAAAGCTTTTGTCCCTGCAGCATCAATTATATCCCGTTTAAGCCTAAGGACTCTACACTGGAAGTGGAGCTTTTGCATTCACTTTCCACCTTTTCCTTCCCATTCAAGGGTGTTTAATGGCAGATGCTTCTTGTGCCATATCATTGGAAAGAGTCGCGCTTCTACACCAATGCTTACGTTTTTCTCCTTACAACAAAATATTCCAGTACTTGTATAAGGCCCAACAATCAAACAATGTTATGTTTTTCTCCTAAAGCACTTTAGCAAAAATAACCAAAATATAGAATAATAATGCCATTCATCCGTTCCTGAACAACTTTTTCTTTAGTTTGCTGCTTTGTCCTGATGTGAAAGCACTCTTCCCTTCTAAAAATTAAATTTTACGTCAATGAAATTGTTCCAGGATGGGGTGAAGAGAAACCATAATTCCGACTATAAGGTTGAATAAGTTTCACGATGAGGTGAAACTTGGTCAATAGATTTTCGCATGCGCAACAATACCTGAAAATCTGTCCTACCACATCCACGTATTAATAAAGCATCGCCAGTGAAAGCCATCCTTGGTTGAGGCTGATTAGGTCCATCACCTGTGACGTAGGTAACACAACCTTGTGTGTGACCTGGGGTTACGAACCTGCAAAAGATAAGAAATACCAGTTGATGATATCGGAGGATAAATAAGACACCATATAATTCCAGGAAATGAGAAAACCATAACCACGCAAAAGCCTCAATTGTTCACATGCATAGGTTGATGTAGCTATATGTTTAAATATTCCATACATCTGCTGTATGCATTTAATGTCTCATCTCAGAGCGCCTTAAAAATTCAAAACAAAGCACTTTACAGCCTCCATACTACTTGACTTCTTTCTGCTCTTTTTGGAGAAACTCCGAAGTTTTTCCTTGCCCCTCCTCTCTCTCTCTCTCTCCATATATATATATATATAGACAAACACACACATACATACATACACATATATTATCCATTGCATTTGATCCAAAAACAAAATCTCAATTACATTGCAGGAGTCCGACCTTTCATTACATTTTTATCCATAAACAAAGAAGCTTAGGTAATTAAAGTGAATAAGTTGAAGGAACGATAATTGGAGTTGCAAATCAATAGGCGCCTTTGACAAGTATAATTACAAATTATTAGTGTCAAGCATACATTTAGCAATTTCAAAGGTTCAACAGGCACCAACCACATCACTTGGTTACAAAAGTTAACACGCAAAACATACCACATGAGCAATCTAACACGTGATATCCGAAATTTTATTGGAGTAATATTATAATTAAATCCATCAACCAGGTCAACCAGTATATTTACTACATCAAATACATGTCTCCTGGTTTATCTTAACTTGTGGATATGGTTTGTCCAAAAAAATAGCAATTTCATATACCTCCAGAAAGAGATCACCAAAAGAGATTTTATCACCAGGTTCAACGAAAAGGTCAGCCTTTGCATTGCTTGCTTTAGAAATGACAGATTTTACTCCAGGAACCTTACTCTGCAGGATATAACCACGAAAACAGGATTAACAGGTTAGACTGCTGTCATAGAATTTCGATCTATCAAGTTAATTTTTTTTTCCGTTTTATCTGTAATTATACGGAATAAGTAATTAAAATTCAGCTCTATAACACTTACGCATTTGAAGGAAAAAATAGAAAAAAATAAGAATTATTTAGTCACTATATTGAAAGAGCCTAAGAAGTGAGGACGAGCCTTAAGCAAGCCAGTGCCGGTGACGTGATCTGCATGCACATGAGTATTGATAGCATATATAAGCTTCAAACCCAACTCTTTCACAAGAGAAAGATCCCTGTCCACAGTCTTGTCTACTGGGTCAACCAACTGTGAAGAATAAGTTGCATCAGTACATAAATCAAGAATTCAACTAGACAATATAAAAGGTGTCAAAATTCTCATTATGCGTGAACTTATCAAAAATTTGGATCAGCTCCAAGATATTCAAAACTGAAAATCAAAGTACATTATTTTTCTGTAACATAATACTACTTTCTTTTCTATTATCTACTACAACTTCAATAACTGGATAAAACAAACAACTCAAGGCCCTTATTGCACATCCAAAAATCTAAAATATCCACACAAAAAGACCTTAAAATTAGAATTGGTTTCCAGCATGATAACTCATAAATGTCCTTGGATTTTGTTGGTGAGAAAAAGGAAAGGAAGAAGTAAAAAGGTTTTCAAAAAAAAAAAGCACAAAGTGAGGAAAATATTCTCCTTAACCATTTTTCTCACCAAAGTCCAAAGACCAAAAATAGCGAAAAAGTTCAAAGGGGAAGGAAAAAGATTGAAGTAAAAGCACGTCCCAATAATTTTGCATCATTTGTCTCTGTCTAGCTGGTCTAGCAGTCTATTAAATAACGAATTAAGGTACTACCTGCAGCACTCTTGAACGAGAAAGCAAACCATTTTCCATTCTAACACATACTTTACCCAAATAATGAAGTCAAATTTCATAAATGGTTTAAACTTGATCCGAAAAGAATAGAAAACATCTACTACAACAATTCAGCCACACCATCGTCAAAGCTCAGAAAACAATCCCAATTAACCCAAACCCTCGTACTCTAAACACAATGTGACAATCCAATTATTCAAAAATTGACACAATAACGTGAATCACAAGTTTAAATCAAGCAGAAAATCAAGGCAAAAAATTAAGTTACCAGAGCTGGTTTATCAGGGTGAGAAGCATCGGCGAGTAGGTAAGTGTAGGTACACGATTCCTTCTCAAAAAGCTGACGGAAAAGCAACTTGGACGAGGAACCAGACGACGTCGAATAGGAAACCGAACTCATTTTTGGTCGAAATTTTGCAGTAAATTTAACGATTTGCGGAAAAGAAGCCTTCTGCTTGGGAGAAGAAAAAGTAGCTGAAATTTGCAAGAATCTAAATTTGGAAAGCATTTCTTGTTGGGGAAGAAGGATTTCAACTTCGTTGGTACCAACACAGGGTGGCGATTATTACCAAGCACCAACTGGCGATTGTTATCATGAGTTGTTTTTTATATAATTATACTTTTTATTATTTGAGAAAATATATAATTATAAATTATAATAATATGTTAATTATTTTCCTTTACTAACATATCACGCAATTTACTTTGTATTCTTTTCATTCGATTTTCTATATATAAACAATTTAAACAAATTATTTTGAAGCGAACAATTAAACAAATAAATAATGAAATGGAGGGATATTATAATATATTTATGAATGATTGGCGCCTGGGGATTGGGAATGCTTTGTTGGTAAAGAGTCATTGGTAGTCTCAGCGGTTACATCAGGGCTGAATCGGTGCTAGCACACAGGCAATACCGTAGTACAGGTACCAATTAAACATTGACACGTGTCCGATATCTGATTTAATTTTCTATTTTTGTTTTTTGTGAAACTCTAACCAAAACACGGTAGACAATAATTTAGGGATATGAAAATGTTCCTTTTTTTTTTTTTTTTTTTTTTTTTTGTCGAACGTTAGTTTTTATTAAAACAACTCAAAAACTAAAATTACAACTATAATCGTAGTCAATAATTTAGGCAAGAAACAAGACTAACTAAGAGTCAAGCGTGGAATTGGTAAAACCAATTCGATTCACACGGACAAAAAACTACACACCCCAAACTAAAACCACTCCACGCCGGGAGACTTCAAAGACTTAATGGAGACCGTAAGACTCTAAAGAACTAAAATCGGGCACGAGCAAACTACATACTACTGAACGGATAACTGATCCGCCACGAGTTTCGCAAATCAACCTAGGAAAAACAAAAACAAAATAAAAAAATTACAACCAAACAACAAAATAAAAAACAAAGAAACAAAACTACACCTAACAAACAAAGAAACAAATGATCTCTCCTTCCCCAAATCCCTGACCACATCCCGACGCCACCGCTATCGCAAATCCGCCACCATCTCCCAGTTGGCTCGCCACCATGAAGAAGTTCCCACACTTAGAATCGAAAATAAAGAAGAAAAACATGCACGAGGTTCCGCCCGGCGACCTAAAATCTCGGCCATCGCGCTTCCCATGGCGTGTAATGACCAAAATTGGCAAACATGGACCCTATTGGTTTTTTCGACTTCTGGTTTCCATTCTTACCCGAGAAGAAACCAAGAGGGGAGGGGAGGGAGGGGGCGGGGAGAGGAAAAGGAGGGGATTTTAGGGTTTTGGGGTTTTTTTGTTAGAGAGTGGGAAGTCTAGCTATCTTTTGAAATTTATGTGAAATTTTAAATTCAATTTTGACAAAAACTCATATCGGAGGCGGTTTAACGGATCAAAAATCGCTAGACGGATTCCAAAACCGACTAGGTGTCGATTTTGTAATTGAGGTCGATATTAACAAAGTAACTACGAAAAGTATTAGGGGAAAAATGCAAAATTAGCCCTCCATCAATAAGGGTGTTGCAATATTAGTCATGCAATTTTTGAAAATGCGATTTTAGTTAGTATGTTTTACCTTTTTTATAGTTTGGTAGATGTAAGTTTTAGATTTGTGCAATTTTGGTTCGATAAATTTCAAGTTGATGCAAATTTGGTCCTAAGATCAAACATAAAATGGTATCAAAGCCTATATTTTATTTACTTGAGTTAGGGGTGGCCAAATGGAACCAAAACCGGGTTCCAAACCGAAACCGTAATTGTGGTCAATGGTTCCTAAATCGTAACCGTGGTCAATGGTTCTAGAACCAGAACCGGAATCGAAACCTATAGACCGGTTCCAGTTCCTTGGTGTCCCAAAAATTGTGGAACCGGCGGTTTTAACCGTCGGTGGAACCGTGATAAAACTATTTTTTTAAGGTTAAAACCAACAATTTTTTTGTTAAACATATGCTAGAAGAAATGTTAAATGATTATTATGTTATATTCGTAACTACATGAGACACGTTTTAGACCAAATATTGTAAGCGAACTACGTGGGCTTTGATTTTTCTATACTCTAATAGGTATATATAGAGAGTTTAATATTATTATTGAGATTAAGTATAAAACTTAATTGAATATTAAATACAAGTCTTTTCTTTCTTTTTTTTTTTAATCGAAATTGATAAACTATTTTTAAAAATCAAATAATTATCAAAAGATAATAAAAGTTCCGGTTAAGTTTAAGTTAAACCAAAACCGTGGAAGAATCGGGTTTGAATCCGAGCCGGAATCAGGCGGTTAATCGTGGGCCATCCTAACTCGAGTTGAATTTATTTATCATTTATACTATATGTTGCCTAAAGAATGAAGAATATTAGTTTATGAATCCGAATCAAAATCCGAGATACGAGTTATATATATATATATATTATTTTCTAATTATAAAAATACAAAAATAAATACAAAATTGTCAAATTGGTGATTTTGAATAATAGGACCAAAATTACCATAACTAAAAATAAAAGACTAAAATTGTCAAATCTTAAAAATTAAATGATTGAAATTGTTATTTTTGCTAAGTGGCAAAATTGTCACATGACTAAAATTGCAACTTCAAAACTTACATGACTAATATTGCAATACCCCATAGATACGTGACCCGGACGGGATCCTCTATTCCAACTTTGTGTTTCATCTTATATTCCACCGCGGATTGTCGCCACGTGTCTTTTTAGTGAATTAGAGTTAACGGAGACTAACGGTTGTTTGTCACGTGTTTCAACACCTTCCTAAGGAGTCCCAAGATTCTAGGACTCCAAAATCTCGATTTTTTCGGTTGGATATCACGAGAAAAGGGATGGGACAACAAAAAATAAAAATCACTGCGTTGCTCTGTTGTTATCTTCTTCCACAAACAAAGCTATCCCGATCAGCGTTCGTAGGCTCATTCGTTTCTCCTTCAAATTTGACGAAACCACAATTTGGATTAGTCGCTTTTGTGAGTAAATTTTAACTTTTCATCGTTTTTCTCTTTTCTTCTTGCGATTTGCGGGGCCAAGGAAATTCTTTATTTATGTTGTGTGTATTCATTTGTCATTGAGATGTAGAGTACCTTGTGACAATTCATGTCTAACTAATGAAGTTTTTTTTTTTTTATATTAAATCATTACACTAATTGTCTTCTTTTATCCATTAAATCGCAATGTTTTCCATTTTTCCGCTTTTTTTTAGCTTTATCAGAATGCGACAATTACATATGCATTGATCACATTTGAAAATTCTCCCAATTGTTTAATAAAATTAGGTTCCAATTGTTTAATAAAATGCAACAATGAAAACTTACTTATGCAATTTTTAGTTTTTATTTTTCTATGTAACCACTTGATTCAAATCCTTTTTCAAAATTATAAATGGATAGAGATATTAGTGTTGATTCTACTCCACGTCGAAAGTTGGAATTTTGTTTTGAGGAGGTGGATACTGAGAAAAAGAACCTAGCAATGGTAATAGAGAAAAGCTCAGAATCGATTCTAACTCATCCATTTTAGATGAGAAGATTCCGAAAATTGGTATGGAGTTTGATAGTGAAGAAGTAGCATATAAATTTTATAATGAATATGCAAGGTTATGGATTTGGTATTAGAAAGACACTGTCCATAAAGATATTAAAGGGAGGGTAATCGATAGAACATTCTACATTGTGCATGCCAAGGGTACAAAATAAAGGATAAAAGAGATGTTAGTATTAAGTCTCATCGACTAGGAAACGAGAAAAGGTTGTTGTCTTGTGCTATGATGAGGATTGATGCTCACCATAGTGGTAAATTTAAAGTTGTTAATTTTATTCTGAACATAACGGTCATGATCTAGTGAGTCCCGCTAAGACTCATTTCTTGAGATCCCATAGATCTATAATTGATTGTACATGCCTCAAAAGCGAGATGATATTGATTATTGGAATAGCACCAAGAGCGAGGTTTCACCTTATTGGCAAAACAAATGGGTGGACGTGAGAATGTTGGTTTTGTTTTTGAGGATTACAAACACTATTTGCGTTCAAGAGAACTAGAGAAATGAAGCTTCTTGGCGACATTTGGTGGGTACTAGAATACTTGCAAAGAAAAACAATTAGATGATCCCAATTTCTTTTATGCAATTCAAGTTGATGAGGATGATTTGATAGCTAATATAATATGGGTTGATTCACAAATGATGGTTGATTATGCTCATTTTGGCGATGTAGTTTGTTTTGATACAACTTATAGAAAAAAAAAAAGAGGGTCGACCATTTGCCTACTCGTTGGTGTAAATCACCACAAACAAACTATCGTCTTTGGGGCAAAGCATTATTATACGATGAAACCGCACTAACATTTGAGTGGTTGTTTGATACTTTTGCTAGAGCTATGTCCGGGAAAAGACCTATAACCATTCTAACAGATCAAGATCTTTTGCAATGGCAAAGGCTTTAGCAATAAAATGGCCTCGAAACTTATCACCGCTTATGCATATGGCACATTTACCAAAATGTCGCAATTCATTTAAGTAGTGTGTTCGCCAATTTTACAAATTTTTCGAAAGACTTTAGCTATTGTATTTATGATTATGAAGAAGAAGAAGAGTTTATGCTTGCATGGAAGGAAATGTTAGAAAAATATGGACTTCAAGCTAATGAGTGGTTAGAAAGATTATTCAAAATAAGAGAAAAATGGGCACTAGTTTATGGACGACAATCATTATGTGCAGATTTGTTAACTACTCAACGTAGTGAAAGTATGAATGTGTGTTCTTAAACGATATGTGAGTTACAAACATAATCTGCTGCAATTTTTCCATCACTTTGATAGATTGGTCGATGATCGTTGTTATCAAGAGTTGAAAGCAGATTTAAGAACAAGTCGAAGACGCCGGTAGTTTCCTTTCCAGTTCAAATTTTAAAGCATGCAGCTACCATTTATACACATGAAGTCTTTGAATTATTTCAAGATGAGTTGCATAGGGCTTATGATTCTAAAGCGGAAATGTTTGACGAGGATGGAGAAACTTGTGAATATAAGGTTGTTCCATTTAAGAAAAATTACCAAAGACACTTTTGTGATATATGTTTCTTCACAAAATGAAGTTTCATGTAGTTGCAAAAATCTGAGTTTTTGGAATTTTATGCTCACATGCTCTCAAAGTGCTTTTCTTTTTGAGAAATATTGTGAAGATTCCCGATTTGTATATTAAAAAAGATGGACCAAGAAAGCCAAAAAAATATTGTTGGATGGCAGCTTTCAAGAGAGAGTATAGACCTTTCAGAATCTACGGATGAAAATGAGGAAAAAAATTAATTGAGTTCACTACAAAGAACTATGCAAAGTTTGAATAATCAATTAGAACACGCTCGAGACATTGAGTGCGAAGGATGGTATTCTCAAATTGATTGAAGAAGTTGATACAAACTTGGAGAATAGACAAATTATGAGACCAAATCTCGGACCAAAATCAGTTGCTAAAAAACATATTTTATCAAGAGTAGAAGAAAAACAAAATGTTGTAAGATCATGTGATACCGATCATGTAACATCACAATTTCATAAAAATATACAATTTGCGATTTAGTAAAGCGCTAAAAAAATAAACTCAAGCTTGAAAACGCATTTGTTAAAGGAAATATATACTATGATTTGTCATAAATGCGAATTCTCATGGAAATCGTGTGTCCAAAAATTTGAAAACAAAAAAATCCATAAAAGCTACTTAGTTTTTTTTTTAATATCATAAAATACATCAAAATAAATGAGCCCTTTAAATTCTTGATTCGACTTCCACCGTCCCCTCCGCCATGCTCCAGGCTCCTTCATTCATCTAGAAAACATGGGGTGAGCATTCAACAGCCAAATGGGAAGCAATGTCTAAGTTTAATACACACTACAATCACTCATGCACACACACCTATGCTTTTCATGTTTGTACAATTTAGTACCTTGCTTTTCATGCTTGTACATTTAAGTACCTTGCTTTTCATGCTTGTACAATTAAGTACCATCGTGCTTTTCATGCTTGTATAATTAAGTACCATCTTGCCTTTCGTGTTTAACGTGCACATACACAAATAATCATACAATGCATTTAAAGTAGAGCATAAGCAGTAAACCCCACTTGAATGCAATAGCTTCATGAAATAAATGCAAACATGAATGCATAGTGTTCAAGTTCTTCATCTCCTTCCGCATATCTCTTTCGTCTCCGTCATCGGAATGGGCGGCGACGATCGGCGGTCATGGTGGCGGCCGGCTTCTCTCGCTTCCTTTATTTCTCTTTCCTCTTCCTTGGTTTTTATCTTGGGTTTTGGTTATGGGGCTTAGGGTTTGAGAAGGTGGTGGTAATGGTGGAGAGTGCCGGTGGCGGCGCGGTGGAGCACGGTGGTGATGGTGGCGCGGTTTAGGGATGAGAAAAGAAGAAGGAGAATTTATCTTCTTGTTTGGTGTAGAAAATTGTGAATAAAAACCTTAAGGGGGCTTCAATTTATAGGCAATGATTCCAATAATTTAAGGTAAAAATATTTTCTTTGAAATTTGATTGTCAAAAATACTTTGATTTACATGCCATAAATGCATATTTGATTTCTTTCTCTTATAAACACGATTTTCCCTTTTGTAAAAATTGACTTTCCTTTAATATGGAAATAAAATCAGAAATTAAATCTCCAAATTAGGAAATTTAGGGTTTTGAAAATTCTAAATCATCCCCAAATTCAATTCTAGTCAAACTCTAATTTTATTCCCAATTAAAAAGAACCGAGTATTACATTCTACAACCCTTAAAGATAATTTCGTCCTCGAAATTCGATATCTTGCCTCAAATTAGGAAGTCCGGATACTTAGTGTTTCGTTTGCTTAAAAGAAAATAATCTCGTATCATATATGACTGATCATAGCTTGTGTGAGTATAGCGAACATGAAATTTAACTATGTACATGAAAATACCTTTTCACTTCGTAGTCGGCGCGGCATGAGGCGGTGGATAAGTCGACTTTTATCACATTACTATTTTATTTGAAAGTAGTCATCTTCGTAAAAAAATTCAAGACCCATTTTTTTAAACAATTTAGCAAGTCTACGGAAAGATAGACCGCTCCGATACCACTTTTGTAACATCCCAATTCCGTAAACATAAAAAATAAGCGATTTGCGATTTATTAAAGTCTTGAAAATAAAATAAGCCCAAGCTTAAAAACACATTTCTTAACGGGAATAAATAATACTTGTCATAAATGCGGAATACTCATAAAAACGTGTCCCAAAAATTAAATTCATAAAAGCTACTTAGTTTTTAATATCATAAAAATAAAAACAAAATAAAGGGGCCCTTTAATTTCTTGATTCGACTTCCACCGTCCCCTTTGCCACGCTCCGCTCTTTCATTCATCTCAGAGAAAACATGGGGTGAGCATACAAACGATCAGATGTGGGACGCTTGATATCTAAATTAAATACACAACACAATCATTCATGCATACACACCTATGCTTTTCATGCTTGTACAATTAAGATCATCTTGCTTTTCATGATTGCACAATTAAGTGCCTTTTACTTTTCATGCTTGTACAATTAAGTACCTTGCTTTTCATGCTTGTACAATTAAGTGTCTTGCTTTTTCATGCTTGCACAATTAAGTGCCTTGTTTTTCATGTTTGCACAATTAAGTGCCTTGCTTTTCATATTTAACGTGCCCATACACAAATAATCATACAATGCATTTAAAGTAGACATAAGAAGAAAGTCCCCACCTTAAAAGTAGAACTTCGTAAAAATCAAATGTGGTGTGAGCCAGAAGTCGGATTCTTCGTCTCCTACAACAGAATAGCAGGCGATCTACGATCATGGCGGCAAGAAAGCGCTTCTCTTGCTTCATTTATTTCTCTTTCCCTTCCTTGGTTTTATCTTAGGTTTTGATTATGGGGCTTAGGGTTTGAGAAGAGGTGGCCATGAGGAGGTGTCGGTGGCGTCGGTGAGCACCGCGTGTGATGGTGGCGGCGGTTTTAGAGGAAGAAGGAGAAAAAGAATTTATCTTCTTGTTTGATGTAGAAAATTATAAATAATAACCCTAGGGAGCTTTCAATTTATAGGCCAGGATTCAAGGAATATATGGTAAGAGTATATTCTTTGAAATCTATTGCCATATATGGAGGATTTATCTTCCTTTCATATGTTTGATTTATTGCCATTTTTACATGATTTCTCCCTCTTGTTTCTAGAATAAAATTAGAAAATATCATTCCCAAATTACAAAATTAGGGTTTGAATTTTGAAAAATCACCCCAAAATCGGTTCTAATCGAGCCCTAATTTTGCCCTAATTTTATCCCAATTTATTAAGAACCGAGTATTACAGATCATGTGATACCAATGAACATAAACATGAAAACGATGATATTATGATAAGAGGGTGGAAAAAAAAAGGAGAAAAAACTGTAAGAAGTGGGAAAAGGCCGAGAAGTGGATTAGAGAAGAGCACACAAAAGAAAAGGCAAAGTAAAAGGGTCGAGTCATTATCGAATAGTCCGATTTTGCAAACTGACCAGGTTTATTTCATTTGATACATTTACATACACTTTTTCGTATTTGTAAAGCCCGTATATTATTGTCTGCCATATTTTTCTTTTATTTACCAGGTTAAAACTTCCTCCCTCCCAATTGAAAAGCCAATAAACTTGGAGGCACGTGCTCCTTTGATTGCAACACTTCCATTAGAGGTGAGCTTATTCTTAATTTGTTTGTTTATGTTGTCTGAATGGTCATATTGTCATAAATGCATAGGTTTTTCAATATGCATTCTTGATAATTAACAAAATTAGTTTTTTTTCTCAACTATAATGTGATTTTATTTTTTCTGTAATTTCTCATACTTCCATTTTTTAATCAAATCAGGGTTGTCTAGTTGGTCGGACTAATTTTAGCAACACGTATCAATCTGAAGGGTCTCCATTCCAATCTTCCCAGGTATATAAATATTATACGGGGCAATATCTTTAAAAAAGTCATGTTATTATAATGATCATGATTTTGTATTCTTTTGTTGCAGATTTTGAATCCAGGAGTTAATCAACAACTTAGTTTTGCTCCTTATTATTCAAGAAAAGACCAGCAAAATGAAATCGGCTTAACACAACTACTACAGGTTGTGCGCTTAATTGAGAAAATTTATTTTTGATCTTATTAAGTACATCTATAATTTTTTTGTTGCTCTTTATATGACAGCAACAATTGATCAAGTCACAACGACTCAAGGGGCTTCATTTGCAAAATTCCACACTTGAAGGTTGTTACAAGAAAACCGATGATGGAAGCGGTGGTGTACCTAATGCATAAACAACATCAAGTGCAACTCTTTTTTTGTTATCTTGTCTTGAAGAGTATTGATTTCCTAGGCAGTTCCTACTTGGATAACTGGAGCTTTCTGTATTATCTGTTTCTGAACATGCTTGCAGTAATTTTACAACTAGGCCAAAATCGTAAATTGTACATTGAATTGAGTTAGTTGATTCAGTTTGGTTCAACTATAACAATTTTTTTTGTGTGGTAGTTCTGTCCCGTTGTTTTCTATGATTATATGGTCTTTATGGTACTCTAGAAATAATGGTATGTTCAATAATTTATGGATGGACCCATCTGATATTCTTGAGTTAGCTGGTCGAGTGCTCTATTTCCATCAAAGCTGTTCACTTAGAACTGAATATGCAACTGAGCACATCAATGTTGATAGAAGGAAAAAAATGGACAAAACCTCCTTTTGGTGGTTTTAAACTTAATGTCAATGCCGCGGTCCGGAAGGATAGATCGTATATTGGTGTGGGAGCAGTCTTAAGAGATTCGGAAGGACGGGTTTTGGCGTGTCTCTCGAAACCTTTTGCGGTTCTTTTTCTCCGTACAGACTGAATGTCTTGCACACAACTTCATGTTTAGTAACTTTTGAGTTTTGGTTGAATTAGAAGCTGTATCTCATGAACATCTTCAAGTCTATGAAAATGTTGGTTTTAGATATTCTACTTTGAACTTATCCAACAAACAAATCTACGGTTTTATTTGTGAATAATGTATGACATCACTTGACACACAAAGATGTCCCAATGATTAATATTTGTAATACAAGATCATTAAGTATGCTCTGTTATTGGGTATGAGAGCTAGTGAACTAACTGATTTTTCTTTATTTCAATGGTTGGTAACTTCAAAATATTATGAACTATGAGAGGGTTGTCTGTACAATTATTTTTGGTCCTTCTTGTTCTTTGATTTAGCCAACTTATCAAAACCATGAACACACATAAACAGTTAAAACAATATGCTGCAGTCTGGTACTTTGTCGTGTACTCGTGTTGATGCTATATAATTAGCAGGGGTATGATTACTTGTATCAGAGAGAAAAGCAAATGGCAGTAATTGGCTTTATGGGAACTTAAGAACATTCATTCGTAAATCCAAATAAATCAATAAGCATAAGTGCACCAATTTATCTTGCACATTACCCCTTTATTATGTTTGATCATATAAATAAACTACACCAGAATTTCTCAATGATAAGCTTCATAGCAGTACACTTAATATAATTACCAAAAGTGTTACCAGTACTTCAAAAGTTTTGAATGGACCCTCATCTTACTTCAAACTTTACCAGAATATCTTGATGGAAAAGTACAAAGTTCAACAATTATAAAGCACATTTACATCCTTTGAAAAGTTTATAATTTTCATCATTTATCATGTTTGAATTTCCTAAATCAAAGAAGTGGTTAAAGAGCGGAAAAAAAAAAATCAGTACCGTCCGGGCTCACAATAGCATTTTAACAAACAGTTGGAAGCCTATATTCTAAGTGAATAAGTGGTAAATTCTTGCCTGATCTATGCGACCCCTTGTATCAATCATAGACTTCATGTAACCATCCTTAATGCAAATATCTTTATTTTTTGATTAACTAATGTACAAACAAATGTTTTATTATATACATCAACAATCTAGAAAAACGGAAAAAATTTTGAGCAACTTTGAACTTTTCATGTTTTTACACTTTGCAACCTAACCTTTTTTTTTATTAGTTGCAACTTTGTACTTTTGCGTGTTTTATAATGTGCAACCTCCGGTGTACCGGAGTAGGAATATTCCGGGAATATTCGGTCACGTGCTTGGCATGCCCCTTTCTGAGGGCTTTTTTCGTCTTTTCAAGTCATTATTGTTTTTCCCGCTTCCAATCTCGGGGTAGTTGAAGTGTAAGTGAAAAATCCCCTAATATTTGTTCTAGGGTTAAAACTTTCAGAAGAAATCTCCAAAAAAATCTTCCAAAATCAGCAACAAAAAACCTTGAAGTCTGAATCCAAAAATCTTTTCGTGTTCGTGGCTTTGGGTGCGACAATGGGTTGGATGATTCGAGACACGAACCCTAACTATCCTCGTGGAAAAATATGCCCAGATTATGGTATGTTGATTAACGCAAATGTAGTATTGTTCTCTGTTCAAAGCTCGATTTTTTATTGATTGTTTAATCGATTTGGAGGGTGCATGTCCGCCATTGCTTAGTTTTTAATTAAATGTTGTTTAATCGATGTTTATTTTATTAAAATTTTAAAATAATTTCTTGTGTCCCCACTTAATTATTCACTATAAGAATGCACCACTCGGGAGGTTTTCTTAGATTAGCAAGACATATTATGCGGGGAAAATATGAAGGTCATCATATAGATTTTTGTGATCCTCGATGAAATGTCCATGCTTGAGATAATTAGCATGGGAAATGAATTAGCTTGAATGGAGTAAAATGTTTTTACTATAGTAAGAGTGGAGTGAGTGATTGTAATGCATCATTGTCATTGTTGCAAAATGATTCGATGCTTTGAATTTAGTTAATTCAGTTGACGGGAAAGAATAGTGGAGATATTTGTTGAACATGATTTCCTATTGTTGATGAACCCCCCGCAGTTTATGGGTGATTGCAATATAGAGTTGGATGAGGTAATTGAGGAAAGTGAGGAACATGTGGATCAAAATGAAACCGATGATGAGGTAAGTGATGAGCATGTAAATGAGGAGGAACATATAAATGATTATGACCTCAGTGATAGTGATTATGAGCGTCTGCAGAGCTCGATTCACAAAGATCGGAGGATTTGTAGATAGTGAAATTGAGGTTTCGATGATGACTTACTCTTTGATGGTAATATTGATGATGAGGTTGAGTGGGGGGTTTAAGTATGAATAAGAATGAAGTGAAGATCCAATAGTCAATTGAGAAGTCAATTGAGAACTAATGAAAGATCAAAACTCCAAAAAAGCCATCCAGTCTTTAATCACAAGACAAATATTAGTGATCCAAAATTTGAGTTGGGTATGCAGTTTCCTGATATTGCAACCTTCGGAAGTGCGGTTAGCAACACTCAATAAAACAAGGAAGGGATGTAAAGTTTACAATAAATCTTAGCTATAAGGTTCAAAGCTAAGTGTAAACATGGGAAGTGTCCTTGGGTAATCTATGCTTCTAAGCTTCCAAAAGAGGACACAGTTCAGGTCAAAACCTATAATGGGAAACATAAATGCCCAAGGAAACAAAGAGTCTCACATGCAACTACAAAGTGGTTGGCCAATGCATACACGATAAATTGCTAATCGATCCCAATCGCTGTTGACTCAATGATTCTTTGTTATGCGTAAAGACATTAAATTGGTCTTTCATAAATGGCAAATGTACAAGGCAAAAAAAATGGTGCATGAAATAGCGATGGAACATATGCGAGGAAAGTATGGTATGTTGTGGTCATATGCAGAGGAAATTAGAAAAAGTAATCCGGGGACAACGGTGAAAATAAAAAGCAAAGTGGTGGGTGGGGATGTACAATTCAAAAGATTCTATATTTGTTGGGGGCTTTAAAAAGGGATTTTTAGAGGGTTGTAGACTGTCATTTGCTTAGATGGGTGTCATTTGAAAACATCATGTGGGGGATCCTTCTTATCTGCAGGTGGGAGTGGATGGGAACAATTGCATGTTTCCATTTGCATATGCGCAGTGGTTGAGAAAGAAAAATGAAGTCATGGATGTGGTTCATACGATTGATCATTGAAGACCTAGGCATTGATAATTATTATCATTGGACAATAATGAGTGACAAACAAAAAGGATTAGTGGATGCTATTGAACAACTTATGCCTGGTTGTGAACATAGGTTTTGTGTTCAACATCTCTACAACAACTTCAAGCGATCACATAAAGGTCGGCTTTGAAAAACATTTTGTGGAAAGGCCGCAAGAGCTACAAGAGTGGCAGACTTTAATGCTTTGCCATGGAGGAATTAAAGGCTTTGAAAAACATTTTTGTGGAACAAACCAATAATCACTATGCTTGAAACAATTAGAATGATCATGATGAAGAGAACATACAAGAGAAGAGATGAAATGACCAAGTATAGTGGAGATTTGTGTCCTAAAATTGTGAAATTGTTAGAGGAATTGAAGAAAAAAGTCCATGGATTACATTGCACATTGGAATGGTGAGGATCAATTTGAAATAGAAAGTTGCAATTGGAAAAAGTATAAGTTGCATATGGGAGAAAGAACTTGCTCATGTAGAAAGTGGGAGCTCACCTGGTATCCCTTGTGAGCATGCAATATTTGGTATATACTTTTTAGGATACACTCCAGAGGATTATGTAGACCAGTATACCAAAACCACTTATATGAAGGCATATAGTCATGTTTTAGGTGCTATGAATCCTTGTGATCAGTGGCCCATTATGGATGTTCAACCTTTGACTCCACCCGACATCAAGCTGTCACTGGTAGACCAAAAAGAATGCCGGAAGAAAGGATCCAAGTGAGGGCAAAAAGAAGAAGAAAGTCACAATCAAGTTGAGCGGGAAGGGGCTTACCATGACTTGCTCCATTTGCCACAAAGAAAATCACAATTTAAAGGGTGTCCATATGTCAAGGAAAGTCACCTACCGCCCCGGCTTAAATGATTCAATTTTGATTGGGGAGAACAAAAAGGAAAAGAGAATCGGTGGATGAAGGTCAATCATCCGCACCAAAGAAATCGGGGTCAAGTGGAGTTATCAATACTCCTACTAGGATAACAAGAAGCATGCAAAATGCAAGTAAGGTCACTCATCCGAGAATGCAAGCAAAGACAAAATTGTTATTAAAGCTCATAAAAAGACACTGGATCGAGGTCAAAATTACGGTGTAATAAGTAATATTTGTTTAACATTTCAATATGCATGATCAAAACTATATTTAACATGATTTTTTGTAATTCTTAGGTGCACAAAAACCCGCAGATTTAGTTGCATCTCAAGTGTCTCAGAACCAAAGACAAGGTACCAACCGACAAGGATGGAAAGAAGTTTATATGGAGACCACGGGAAAGTGGTCAACAATCCAACACCAAGACAACACATACTCAAGAAGAACCAGTTTTGGGTTCATATTATGTTGTTTTGGATGACAAATGACAAAGTGATACATGCAAGAAAGATTTTTTTGTTTTTGTAATGTTCTTTTGCTTTTGGATGTTGATACTCCTTTGAAACTTTTGTTTATTCTTGTTGGATCTTATGTAATGTTTCGCAAAACACTTGTGGGTTGTTTAGCTTGGAAGTGCAATATGCCCCGCAACTTTTGTAATGGAACTTGGGAGTGCAACTTTTAAATGAATGGAACTTTTGTTGTTGGATCTTATGCATATGCACGAGTGTTTTATTCTTGTTGGATCTTGATTGGGCAAATTAATGTTACTTCTTGTTTTTATACTTAGATTTGATAAAGACATAAAAAAGCCGATTAGAATAGTACCAACCAAATTCATATCATAAATCATGAAAACTTGAAGATGATTACATTAACATTGATCACAAACCTTACATCAAATCCGGATACACTAGTACCAAATTCATATGATAACCGAAAACTTGAATTTGGTGATACACACAATCCTAGTTAATAAGACCATTACACATTCTAACTTATACTACTAACTAGAACTACTACAGTTACATCATCTTATATATGATTATCCAAGACACAACAAGAGCCAACCAAACAAGCCTTTCCCTAGTTCTCTTCTTTTTCACTTCTCCTTCAAGTTTGTTAGCTCTTTTCAGTAGTCCCGGGATAATTTGGCGAGATCTAGTACACATTGGTGGGTCGATCCATGCAAAGTAATTGCACCCTCCAACTTCCTGCAAATTTGAAATTCGATAAAACTGATATAAAATTCGAAAAAATTGATATAAAAAAATCGATGAAATTCGATAAAATTTGATATTTTCGAATTAAAATTGCACAAAAAAATTATCCAAATGAAATTATTCCAAAATTCAAAACAAAACCCTAAATTGTGATACTAAAAAAAACCCTAATTACAGTTCCCTTGTGGAATTGAATGAAAAATTTGTACTTTATCAGTCTTACATGAACGAAAATAAGTCATACAACCTTAACATTGCATAAAAACAAAAAATTAGGATTTCAAATTTGAGCAACTTACACGGAATTTTTCGCAAGCTGAGTATCGCCGGCCAGGATTAAGGTCCGTCCATGAAGTTTTCTTCACAACATTCTTACCACAATGACAAAAATCATCCATGATGAACTCTGAAGTTTGCCTCCACATTTCCACCTAACAAGAACCCTAAAAATCGATTGAAAGTCAAGAATTGGGGGGATTCAGTTTTATTCCCGCATTTATTGAAGAAAATATCCGTTTTGCCCTTTCATTATAGTGAGAAAAGACGAAAAAAAGCCCTCGAAAGGGGCATGCCAACACGTGACCGAATATTCCGGAATATTCCTACTCCAGACAGGAGGTTGCACATTATAAAACACGCAAAGTACAAAAGTTGCAACTAATAAAAAAAAAGGTTAGGTTGCAAAGTGTAAAAACATGAAAAGTTAGGGAGTTGCTCAAAATTTTTTCCCAAAACAAAAATTGCAAGAAAAAAAAAAAAAAGAGAATTAGAAGGGTAGAAGAGAAGAGAGATTCTCCACGGGAGAAGAAGCGGGGGAGAACGCAAAGCGAATAATTCCAGGGAGACAATTACGAGACATTCTACTCCTTTTTCACTATTCTTCCTCTTGTCAATCGCATCCAAAACATATTGAAATCTCCTTAATTGTTAAGCTTGAACGAGAAGAATAAAGAGTAACAAATGATTTTTGTCCGTCAAATTTGAAGGAGAAACGACCCTAACGCATTTGAATCGGGATAGCTTTGTTTGTGGAAGAAGATAACAACAGAGCAACGCAATGATTTTTTTTTTTGTTGTCCCATCCTTTTCTCGTGATATCCAGAACCCAAAAACGAGATTTTGGAGTCCACAGAATCTTGGGACTCGCCATCTCCAACCCAACTTCAAATCCTACACTATCACACCAAATATGCAAAAACTCCTCCAACCCAACTCTAAACCTTACACCAAATTTGGTGTAACACTATTCATTTACACCAAATTTGGTGTAATGCAATATCTCCTATTTGCCCTCCAATTCTCTTCTACTTCAAATTTAAATTCCAATTGTATCCTCATTTTAAATATAATTAATTTATATAAATTGGTTTTAATAATTAATTAACATTTGATATAAATAATTATAAATAACAAATAATTATAATTAAATTAAAAAGATACTAACATTAATTTTAATATTTTTTTTAATATAATTAATTAATGTAATATTAATTAAATAAAGTTTTTAGTTAATTACATTAACAATAGTAAACTATAATTAAATGAAATGGTTGTATAAATAAATAATTTTGGTTACTAGAAAATGAAAAAGAAAGAATAAAATATTCATTTGGTGTAAGATTTGGTGTAATGGGTTGGAGATGGTTTTCAAAAAATTACGCCAAAACACCAAATTTGGTGTAGTTTTTACACCAAATTTGGTGCAATTGGTTGGAGATGGTCTTAGGAAGGTGTTGAAACCGGTGACAAACAACTGTTAGTCTCCGTTAACTCTAATTCACTAAAAAAAACACGTGGCGACAATCCGCATGCGGTGGAATATAAGATGAAACACAAAGTTGGAATAGAGATCCCGTCAGACTAACAATACTATTATTCCTTTGTAAAAATATTACAATAATATACTTCCCTTACATTTAACATAGAATCAAACTTTAAAGGGTTTATTTTAAAATTTAAAATATATTTGGATTTGGTTCAAAAAAAAAAAATATATATATTTGGATTTTTTTGTAATTAACCCGAACCTTCTCGGGAAATTTTTGTAATTATCTCTTAGTAATAAGACTAGCTCACAACATTAAACCAAATTCAAACCAACGAACAAAAATTAGTAACCCTTTAAAGGAATGAGTTTCACTATATAAAAGTGAAAAAAACAAGAATAAGTCTGAATATACGCAAATATTCGAAATTTTACACCTCACATCACACCTCACTTTGTCTCTCTCCAAGAAATCGAGAATAATCAAAATAATCAACTCCAACTATGGCTAATCCGACGGAAAAACCGGTATCATCTCGCTTTATCCAAGAAATCAAGAACAATGAAGTCCCAAGTATGGCTAGTCCGACGGAAAAACTGGTACCGTCTCTCTCTGTCCAAGAAATCAAGAACAATGAAGTCCGGCTAGTCCGACGGAAAAACCGGTATCATCTCTCTATCCAAGAAATCAAGAATAATGAAGTCCCAAGTATGGCTAGTCCGACGGAAAAATCGGTATCATCTCTCTCTGTCGAAGAAATCAAGAACAATGAAGTCCCAACTATGGCTACTCCGACGGAAAAACCGGTATCATCTCTCTCATCCAAGAAATCAAGAATCAAGTCCCAACTATGGCTACTCCAACGAAAAAACCGGTATCATCTCTCTCTGTCCAAGAAATCAAGAACAATGAAGTCCCAACTATGGCTACTCCGACGGAAAAACCAGTATCATCTCTCTCAAGAAATCAAGAACGTCAAGTCCCAACTATGGCTACTCCGACGAAAAAACCGGTATCATCTCTCTGTCCAAGAAATCAAGAACAATGAAGTCCCAACTATGGCTACTCCGACGGAAAAACCGGTATCATCTCTCTCTGTCCAAGAAATCAAGAACAGTCAAGTCCCAACTATGGCTACTCCGACGGAAAAACCGGTATCATCTCCCTCTGTCCAAGAAATCAAGAACAATGAAGTCCCAAGTATGGCTAGTCTGACGGAAAAACCGGTATGATCATCTCTCTGTCCAAGAAATCAAGAACAATGAAGTCCCAACTATGGCTACTCCGACGGAAAAATCGGTATCATCTCTCTCTCTGTCAAGAAATCAAGAACAATGAAGTCCCAAGTATGGCTATTCCGACGAAAAAACCAGTATCATCTCTCTTTGTCCAAGAAATCAAGAACAATAAAGTCCCAACTATGGCTACTCCCTCGGAAAAATCGGTATCATCTCTCTATGTCCAAGAAATCAAGAACAATGAAGTCCCAACTATGGCTATTCCGACGAAAAAACCGGTATCATCTCTCTCTGTCCAAGAAATCAAGAACAATGAAGTCCCAACTATGGCTACTCCCTCAGAAAAACCAGTATCATCTTTCTCTGTCCAAGAAATCAAGAACAATGAAGTCCCAACTATGGCTACTCCGACGGAAAAATCGGTATCATGTCTCTCTGTCCAAGAAATCAAGAATAATGAAGTCCCAAGTATGGCTAGTCCGATGGAAAAGCGGTATCATCTCTCTCTGTCAAGAAATCAAGAACAATGAAGTCCCAACTATGGCTAGTCCGACGGAAAAACCGTATCATCTCTCTGCCCAAGAAATCAAGAACAATGAAGTCCCAACTATGGCTATACTCGTGAAAAAAACCAAGATTATCATCTCTCTCTGTCAAGAAATCAAGAACAATGAAGTCCCAACTATGGCTATTCCGACGGAAAACAGGTATCATCTCTCTCTGTCCAAGAAATCAAGAACAATGAAGTCTCAAGTATGGCTACTCCGACGGAAAAACCGGTATCATCTCTCTTTGTGCAAGAAATCAAGAACAAGGAAGTCCCAACTATGGCTACTCTGATGGAAAAACTGGTATCATCTCTCTCTGTCCAAGAAATCAATGAAGTCCCAAGTATGGCTACTCCGACGGAAAAACCGGTATCATCTCTCTTTGTCCAAGAAATCAAGAACAATGAAGTCCCAACTATGGCTACTCCGACGGAAAAACCGGTATCATCTCTAGATCTCCAAGAAATCAACAATTTCAAGTCCGAACTATGGCTAATCCGACAGAAAATTGGTATATTCCCAAAGATTTAATTGTTTGTATTCTAAAAAGACTCCCCTTGAAATCGGTTCTCCGATTCAAGAGTGTTTGTATCCCTTGGGAAAATCTTTTGTCCAACCAAAGATTTATTAAGATGCACCACGATCATCTTCGTGACCGACCAAAAATGAAACCCCAAATATAGTTGTTGCGGGTCCTAGCTTGATGGTTTTTTAGGGTTTGGTTGACATGATTCGGAAGAGAGTGATTATAAAGTGGTTCGAATAATTTTATCAAAAAAATTAGAATGATAGAAAGAACAAGGTTGAGGTTTACTCCGGAAATTGAGAATCTTGTACAACAATTGATATAGAGACGCAATTGTGAATGGAATACCTTATTAGCCTCAAAGATTTATAAGGATTTTGAGGGTGCTAAGACCCAAATTTGTGATCCTTAAATCTTGGGAAGAGACACACCCCTATGTGTCTAGGTGGACGATTGTGAGACACACCCCTATGTGTCAGGTGGACGATTGTTTTTGTTAGAACTTGTTTCGGACAATATTCACTCATTACTTTCTTCATCAATTTTTGTGCGGCTTTAGTGCTCTTCGCTTACTGATGTTTAATGGTTTGCAATAAGGCCATACCCCTATTTATACTAATCCATCTCCTTAATGGATGGTGGTAATTTATTTGATCATACGGTTGGGAGTAAGTCCCTAGACTTATTCATGGAATATTCCTAGAATATTTTACAAGATATTTACAAGTGAACTTTCTAAAATCATCCTACCATCTCTACAAAACTTATACAAAGTTCTAAAGAATTCTATGTACAAATGGGCTTAATATTTAAGCCAACATGTGGCTTGGACTTGGATTAACCTTTTAGCTCATTGATGGCAAAAATATGGTCCATTTAGGCGGCCCGTTACATCATCCCCCCACCTAATTCGATGGCATCTTCGCGCCTCGTACTCTTTGAGTTGTGGTCCGAAGCGCCACAAGTCTTTTTCAAGTTCCCATGTCGCCTCGGACTTGGGTAGCCACTTCCATTTGATTAAGTATTGAGTATGGGGTGGAACACCTCACCATCGAATGAGCCTCTTTATAAACATCTTTTCAATGTTCTTGTCATATGACTTGGTCACCATGGTAGGTTCTTGTTGTGATTGCCCTCGGTTGGTTCCTCATTATGCGCATGGTATGGCTTCAATATCTTTTGGCGTGGAAGACCGGATGGATTTTCAAAGTGTCAAGTAGGTCGACATGATAAGATACCTTCGTCGCTTTACCGCGTGATCGGGAACGACCCTTTATAACACTTTACCAAGCCTTGTGCATACCTCGTAGTGCCTTAAACTATTGCGGTAGAAGCTTAATGAAGACTTGATCGCCAATGTTATACTTCTTTGGCATCTCTTCTCGTCGGACCCATTTCTTCATCTTCTTGTCGGCTTTCTCTAAGCACGATTGGACGATCGGGCTAAGTCACTTGCTCTTCCCATGACTTAGCCATTTTTATTGCCCCTGGACTCTGGCCATCTTCTAGGCCTATGGCCAAGGTGTGTGGAGTCAAAGGTTGTTGTCCCGTTGCAAGTTCAAATGGGCTTCGTCCCATGGCCTCACTCTGCTGCAAGTTGTATGAGAATTGCGCTACATCAAGGAGTTTGGCCCAATCTCTTTGTTTGGAACTCACAAAGTGCCTTAAGTAGCTCTCCAACAAGGCATTCACCCATTCAATTTGTCCACGGGGTAAAAGCTTGTGGAGAAATTCAGCTCCGTCCCTAAGAGTTTGAATAGCTCCGTCCATAGTCGTCCTATGAAGCGGGGGTCTCGATCACTTACGATATGTCGTGGTAGTCCCCAATACTTCACCACGTTCTTGAAAAATTCTCTTATTGTTTCATCTGTCGTGCAATCCTTGGCGCAGGGGATGAATGTCTTGTACTTGGAAAAACGATCAATCACTACCATAATGGACCCAAACCCTTTGATTTAGGTAATGCACTTGTGAAATCCATGGTGATGGAGTGCCCTGGACATTCGGGAACAGGTAGTGGCTCGAGCGATCCCCCCCAGTTACTTATTCTCCGTCTTGTCTTGTTGGCTCACAAGAGAAGTCTTCACGTAAAGCTCGACGTCGTCCCTCACTTGCGACCAAAAGTATGTTGTCTCAGTAGTGACCTCGTACACTTTTTGGCACGGATGTCCGGCCCACTTAGTATCGTGACATTCTTTGATGAGGTCTCTCCTCAAGCCGCCCCACTTAGAGATGTATAAATGTCTCCCCTTGGTGTAGAGTAGCCGTCCCTCTACTCAAATTGCTTGGTTTTGCCCTCTTGGCTAACTTGAGTGCTCCAACTCAAGCCTTGTCGATGCGATCCACGATCTCACTTATGAATATGTTGTATATTATAACCATGCATGCATTAAATAGCAACTAAGCGATGCGGTGTCGATAACTATCAATGCAATATATTTATTCTAAATATGTATTAGAGTCGCAATAATTATGATTTATGTATGAAATGTAAGCGATATTATTTGATAGAGATTTGATTGTGGGATTTGATTGCAATTTTTCTCGGACTGATATATGTATGAAACGCAATCGAGATATTATTAGATTTTATTTCAATTTTTATCTACTTGTATGTAATGGTGATAGGTGTGAGTTTTGCATGTATTTTTGAGGTATAAATATGACTAAAATGGTGATTAAACATACAATAACGTGTATGAAATGGTATATATTCGCTCTTTGTGGAAAAAGATATTACGCTTGCTTGTTTTGTAGGAATTTAACGATATTTGGAGTGATTTTGTGACAAATACGAGCATTGCTACCTAGAATCATCAAGAATCGAGCGATTACACCCAATTGGAAGCCAACTATATGGAGTCTAGAGTCATAGTAATGAGTCGTGTGTCAAAAGAAGCATGGATGATCAAACAACAAGGAGATTTCTCTCAGGAACATCCAAAAGCGTATGGAATTTCCAAAGACTAGCAGGGGTTTAGTATGTTGGCCATAACTCTCTACACAATTGATATTGAGGTGATTCAAGTGGCTATGGAAAGCTAAAGAGAGGGATACAACTCTTATGAAGACCCCGCAAGCAAATTCGGACGTTTGGGTGGCGCACGGCAATCCGTGCGTGGGCGCTGACCCGTGCGCCATACGAGATCGGATTATTTCTACGAGGATGGCACACGGGTAACCCATGCGTGGGCGCACGACCCGTGCGCCCTACAGACTGGATTTTTTTCTGAGAATGGCGCACGGGTAACCGTGCGTGGCGCACGACCCGTGCGTGCTTTAAAAACTCCGTAAATGACAAAGAATTGACTAGACTTCAAAAAGGGTATAAATACCACTTCTTGGGGCGCACACCAGGGGAGGAAAGGTCTGGAAAAGACCCAAGAACACAAGAAATAGCTCAAATTCATCAAGGAAGATTCAAGGGAAGAATCGGGTCGAATCGGAGCTTGAGGATTGAAGATTAATCGAGAGATTATCCATTTCCCTAAGTTTTCTCATTCTTTGTGATTTAATCTTTCATTTTAGCTTGTCATGAATATGAACAATTTGTCTATGAGTTGTTTATTTTTAATGAGTAGCTAAACTTCTTGTGATTTCCGGGTTTTGGAAGTAGATTAATTGAACTCTTGTTGAATGTTTTAATCTTAGTTGAAGTTATTGTCTTGAAGCCTATTTGAGTACTTTGAGCTTATTCTTGTTTTATCACTTGATCAATGATTTAACTTGTTTGATATATTGATTCACAATTCGAGAGATGAGTTTCAATATTAGATCTTGAATACTCGACACAAATAGTTGCATGAATCGAGAGGTTTGTAGATTTTTGTGAGGACATTTGATCTTTTGTGCATTTGGGAGTTGTGTATCTTATGTTGAGTAGAGATGCTAGCATAGATATTTCAATCTACACTTTATATACATCTCGAGAGGGATGATAAAATACCGTTGTGATCGTCTTTTAGGTGTATTGATAATAACTTTGGTTTTCATTAAATCGTAAATCAAGAGGAATATTAATTGAAACCATAACCGGGAATCCATTTCATTCCCTTGATAATTCCATTATTATTTTCATCTTGTGTTTTTTGTGGGTATTCTTGCCTTTACTTCCACAACAATCATCAAACTTTCGATCGTCTAAATAAAAATAAGACTATTTTGGTTCAATACTTAGCGCACTAATTTATTAGTCTCCGTGGATACGACGACCTTGCTTACCCTATTCTATAAACTACACCGTACACTTGCGGTGAAGCTAAAAATAAGGCGAACAAGTTTTTGGCGCCGTTCTTCAGACTAATACAATTTTTGGTGCTAATATTACGATAAATAGAATTATTTTTAATTTAGATTTTTTTATTTTATTTCATTTTTCTTTGTAAATTCTATCTCTACAATGTTTGATTTGTTTCTTTGAATTGGTATAGGTGCACCGCTCGAATGGATTTCAATAATCGAATTCTTACGCTTATTGGAATAATCCTACTCCTTTGTGCTATTACCCGTTGGGGAATTACGAAGATTTTTCATATACTAGCACGGAGAATATGATTCCACCCTCACCTCATTCATAAATCAATCCAATGCATTCATGAGTGATACGAGGAGCCGTTTCACAATGCAAGACGCAAGGATGGACAAGTTGGAGCTACAATTGACACAGTTGGCAAATATTGAGACCCAAGTGGGCCAATTAGTTACAATTGTTGGTAAAGCAATATCAAAAGGGTAAATTTTCAAGCACCACTGAAGCCAACTCAAAGGAACAATGTAGTGCCATTCATCAAAAGAGTGGTATCGAATACGAGGAGTCGAAGATCCTGAAAAAACAAGAAAGTTTGGAACCAAACACGATGTGTGTCTATGCACTTTCGGCCGTGTGTGATGTCAAAAAGCGAGAAAGTAAATGTGGACGAGGAACACATGAATAGTGCGTGGATGTCGGTCGGTGCGTGCGTGATATCATAAGAAAGCTATTCCACAACGAAACGAACACCGGTGGTACATACGCACACGGACTACATGAGCATAATTCAAATCAAAGTGTTCCAATATCGGACTCCAATACTTGCTTGAAATCCCAATTATGCATTACTAGATGCAAACAATGGAAAACGGTTCTTGACCATGATCCAAAGCAACTAATATATGCATTCAAAGGTGGTACGAATCGAAATTAAGTGTGGGCCAAGCTAAAAACGTTAAATATAGCGCTTGTTGGGATGCAACCTAACGGTTTGTGGTGTGATTTTTGTTTTTGTTTGTTTTCTTTTTGTAAAAAAAAAAGAAAAAAAAAAGCGAGTGTTGTTGTACGGCATCACGCATGGGTGACACGTGTCTTTTGGCGCACGCCGTCGGCCCTTCCGCCTAAGATAATATTAAGGTAGAAAATTTGAAGTGATGGTTGAAGGAAGAAGTCCTAGCGATATGAGGAGATGCGAGGAGGGCCACCACCCGCACAAGTGAATCAGGTAAATCCACACGAGTTTTATATTGAAATTCTATCTTCTCTTACGTGCGATATAATTTCATTTAAGTTTGGGGAGATATAGTTATTTTGATATGAAATGTGTGGATTAAAAAAATTGCATTAATTTTGTGTGTTTTCATATAATTGCATGTAGAGCATTTTAGGTTGCATTTGCATTAGAAACACGTTTATTGGTTTAGCACGTTTATTGCTTTCATAGATTGTAGGGAGTGAGTTAATCTCTTGATTGTAACTTGTGCTTGATTTTGAAAAATTTGTATTATTTGGATCATGTTTTAAATACCGGACCGCATCGGTTCAAGCCGGTTCAACCGTTATTATACCGGATACCGGTGGTCGGTCCCAGATAATAAGGCTCTAAAACCGCTTTTGCGGTTAAACCGGTCAATATCGGTCAAATCGAACATACCGCCAAAAACCGGTTAAATACCGGTTCAACCGGTTTTTGCTATTTTTTTATTTTTTGTGTTTTTACTTTTTTATAAAAATAAAAATTATAAACTTAATATTTAATATATTTATGTCATTATTTGAAATTTGAGCTAAATAGATTGATATTTTCCTTTTAACTATATATATATATACAACTTTTCCTTTTATATTAATGAATTACATTCATATTTTATATAATATAATATCCAATATAATTATTTTTTATTAAAACGGTAAAACCGGTAAAATTGGTGGTTGAACGGTCCGCCGGTTGAACCGCTTATCGATGACTTGACCAGTTTAATCACCGTGCGGTATTTAAAACACTTGGTTTGGATTGGGTGTTGAGCATGAATTGATTGAGCCATGAATAGATGATATTGAGCATGTGGATATTGAGAACATGGTTTGATGCTTAATTACGTATTTGCAAGCCTGTGAGCTTTTGAGCCTTTTATCGCTTTCATCATATGCGTTTTTGTTGATTGATTTGAGTGTATCATTCATGTTGTTAGAATTCTAGAACTTGCTCGTATCTCTATCAAAGTCACATGTTGTATGCGGTGTGAAAATGATTAAAGGTCATTTTTGTTAGCCCTTCAAGCCTTTTGCTTACCTAATGATGATATTGAAATCCCTAGTTAGCCAACTTGAACCTATTGCCTAATTTCTTGAGAGCAACAATTCAAGCCTTAACTTGATATTTGTTACCCTACACTTGAGCGTATAACATTGAGTAAAGGGAATGAATGAGGTTGAATGAGTTGAAATTGAAAAATTGGATAATTGTACAAAATTGGTTGATGGGAACAAAAGAGGAAGAAAAAGAGGAGAAAAGAAATGTTGAAATTCATAAAAGAGTCGAAAAATCGATTTTATGATGTGAGTTTTCATTGAATGAACTTGGAGGCTAGGAATTGTAATGTGAGGTGATAATGTTTACAAAAGAAAGGGACGGAGATAAGAAAGAGTTGATGAAAATGAGAGAAGAATTTAGTAGCATATTGAGCTTTAATATAGATGATTTATATGCTCACCTGGTCTATACGCTCGAGTTTGAGTCACTCTATCTATATTTTCCTACCCTAACCAAAGAGCCTTCATTACAACCAAAGAGAGAAGTCCTTTTTGATTCACGAATTGCATACATTCTAGTGGCGGAGATATGAGACGATTTGCAAGCCTATGGTAATTCTTCAACATTGAATTGAATTGAGCGTAAACACGTCTTATATTTATTTGAGATGAGAGTATACACTTGATCTTTGTGAGGCGTAATTCTTAGCATTTACCATGGTTTCTTTGATGTGTGCTCTATGTTAGATGTTTGAGGCTTGGTTGATTCATTGCTTGACACATATGATAAACAATGCGAATTTTATGGAGTTGTTATGCGTTCTACTTTTCATTACTCCCAATCATGTGTTGTCTAGTTTTAAAAGCGTTGGCCGGACGCCAACAGATTTAAGTTTGGGGATTTTGATAGGTGTGAGTTTTGCATGTATTTTGAGGTATAAATATGACTAAAATGGTGATTAAACATGCAATAACATGTATGAAATGGTATATATTCGCTCTTTGTGGAAAAGATATTGCGCTTGCTTGTTTTGTAGGAATTTAACGATATTTGGAGTGATTTTGTGACAAATACGAGCATTGCTACCTAGAATCATCAAGAATCGAGCGATTACACCCAATTGGAAGGCAACTATATGGAGTCTAGAGTCATAGTGATGAGTCGTGTGTCAAAAGAAGCATGGATGATCAAACAACAAGGTGATTTATCTCAAGGAACATCCAAAAGCGTATGGAATTTCAAAGATTTTGGCAGTGGTTTAGTATTTTGGCCATAACTCTCTCTACAAAATTGATATTGAGGTGATTCAAGTGGCTATGGAAATCTAAGAGAGAGGGATACAACTCTTATGAAGACCCCGCAAGCAAATTCGGACGTTTGGGTGGCGCACGGCAACCCGTGCGTGGATGCCCCGACCCGTGCGCCATACAGAGACCTGGATTATTTCTACAGGATGGCGCACGGGTAACCCATGCGTGGGCGCACGACCCGTGCGTGCTTTAAAAAAACTCCAAAAATGACAAAGAAATTGACTAGACTTCAAAAAGGGTATAAATACCACTTCTTGGGGCGCACACCAGGGGGAGGAAAGGTCCGGAAAAGACCCAAGAACACAAGAAATAGCTCAAATTCATCAAGGAAGATTCAAGGAAGAATCGGGTCGAATCGGAGCTTGAGGATTGAAGATTAATCGAGAGATTATCCATTTCTCTAAGTTTTCTCATTCTTTGTGATTTAATCTTTCATTTTAGCTTGTCATGAATATGAACAATTTGTCTATGAGTTGTTTATTTTTAATGAGTAGCTAAACTTCTTGTGATTTCCGGGTTTTGGAAGTAGATTAATTGAACTCTTGTTGAATGTTTTAATCTTAGTTGAAGTTATTGTCTTGAAGCCTATTTGAGTATTTTGAGCTTATTCTTGTTTTATCACTTTATCAATGATTTAACTTGTTTGATATATTGATTCATAATTCGAGAGATGAGTTTCAATATTAGATCTTGAATACTCGACACAAATATTTGCATGAATCGAGAGGTTTGTAGATTTTTGTGAGGACATTTGATCTTTTGTGCATTTGGGAGTTGTGTATCTTATGTTGAGTAGAGATGCTAGCATAGATATTTCGATCTACACTTTATATACATCTCGAGAGGAGGATAAAATACCGTTGTGATCCTCTTATAGGTGTATTGATAATAACTTTGGTTTTCGTTAAATCGTAAATCAAGAGGAATATTAATTGAAACCATAACCCTGGGGAATTCATTTCATTCCCTTGATAATTCCATTATTATTTTCATCTTGTGTTTTTGTGGGTATTCTTGCCTTTACTTCCACAACAATCATCAAACTTTCGATCGTCTAAATAAAAATAAGACTATTTTGGTTCAATACTTAGCGCACTAATTTATTAGTCTCCGTGGATGGATCGACCTTGCTTACCCTATTCTATAAACTACACCATACACTTGCGGTGAAGCTAAAAATAAAGCGAACAAATGGTAAAGATGTTACATTATTGCGATTTTACAAGATATTACTATTTTTGTGATTAAAATAAAATATTTAATATAATTTTAATCATTATAATCTCGATTGTCAATTATTTAATGGGAGCGGTTGTAATTAGTCCTTACGGTCTCACGGTAAAGGGCTATCTCACAAGATCTTATCACTATATATAAGCAAAATTGCAAAATTAGTCCCAGTAACTAAAATGAGGTTGCGAAAATGTCATGTAAAATACTCGAATTGCAAAATAGTCCCAGAACTATGTACGATTTTACAAAATAGTCTTGCATATTGCATAGTTTGTAAAATAGTCCTGTAACTTATACATGAGTCTCAATTTTAGTCCTAATTTCGGTGGCAATTTTGAAATTTCATTGGATTTCGATCACGTGAGCGACACGTGTACCTCCCAATTCTGGTGAAATTAGGATCAAAATTGATATTTAAGTACGATTCTGGGACTATTTTGCAAATCATGCGGTTTGCGTAACTATTTTGCAAATCCATTCATAGTTACTGAGGACTATTTTGTCATTTGAGAATTTTAAAGGACCTTTCTGCGACCGCCTTTTAGTTACTGAGGACTAATTTTGTAATTTCCCTATATATATATATATATATATATTCAAGTCTTGTTACATACAAGATTGAATTGTGTATTGCAAAAGTTAACAAGAAAAGTGAAAACTAGATAGGAAACTTTTGGACATGTAGCTCTACTCTGTGCGCAAAAATTTCCAGAATATAGGCCAAACATGCCTTAACTAATGCAAGCACTTGCCAATTTCTGATGAATTTGCAGCATTCCGGGCAAAAATGAACTAAAATTGAAAAACTTTAATACTTAAACGACTGAATTAATATTTTAAAAATGAACAGGACCAATTTTGGCATCACCCTTAGATTACAGGACCAATTTTGCAATTTTTTCATCCTCAAACAGTTAGGGTACAATGTACAGTGGTCTGCCTGGACTGAAAAAGAATTCTATGTACACGTTTGAGTTGGTATTGGTAACAAAGAAAATATCTGACATTAAATTGCCAGAAAATAGTTTTTTGTTTTTTGAATAAACCTTAATCCAAGTTGAAAAGATGAATAATTGCTTATCTCCCATCAGGCAACGTAATGGTAACTTCATTGACTGAATTTGCAGCATTTGTGTTAGTTAAGCTCTGTGCGGCAAAAATATCTCTTTCTGTGAAAAAACCAGGCTGCTTAGCCTGAGGCAACGTAACATCATTCCCCAGCATGAAAACCACGTCAGACATGCTCGGCCTGTCTTCGGGACATTTTTGCACGCACAACAGCCCCACATGGATCGAGCGTACCACTTGAGATACGTCGAATGAGTCACCAAGAGAAGCGTCAACTAGCTCTATCGAATTCTCTTCTTTGTAAAGTGTCCATGCCTGTAAGAATTTGAACTTGTAATTAGGAGGGATCTTTAATGTACAAATGTTGTCCAGATCCAGTATCATATTTAATAGTAGTAATAGGCCAAATTTACTATTTACGTTTTGGGAAATTGAAAAATATGAGAAACATGTTTTTTTTAACCATTTTGACTAAAAGTTTACGGTGATACGACTCATACCCTTCTTTTATTCTTTAGTGAGGTATTTGACTATTTTAAAAAAAAAAATCAATGTGGCACACTTCTTGGTACTCAGAAATGATGCTCGATCCCGAGAAATGTACCGTTCCCAATAAATTAAAAAAGACGAAGTGGAGAATTATTAAACTCAAAATGGCTAAAAACATATTTTTGAAAAACATGGCTAGAAAACATTTCGCTATGGAAAAGTGACCAAAAATCCGACAAACTGTATTTAACACTCACATGTCCAAGAAGGTTGAGACTGTGATTGCTGCTGGTGAATCCTCTGTTTCTTTTTCCACTCACAACTTCTAGCAAAAGAACACCAAAGCTAAATACATCGGATTTGACTGAGAATAGGCCATCTACTGCATACTCGGGAGACATATATCCACTGCCACAGAGTATAAATTAACAGGAAAGTTGTGCAGTAAGATATCAGAGGTAATAGAATACATCAGTTTGGTAATGTTCTTACTTACAATGTTCCAACAACTCTGCGTGTGTGAGCTTCAGTCTCGTTTCCTCCGAAACTCCTTGCTAGGCCAAAGTCTGATATCTTCGGATTCATGTCAGAATCTAGCAATATGTTGCTAGCTTTGAGGTCTCGATGGATTATTCTCAATCGGGAATCTTGATGAAGGTACAAGAGTCCCTTAGCAATTCCGTTGATAATATGGTAAAGAACCGAAATACCATATCAGAGAATTAAACGTCCACAAGTTGCAGGACTAAAATTGCAATTTAGCCTGTAAGTTATAGCAATTAATTTGACCATATTTCTCGGGAGGTTGATCCAATTTTCCCCAAATCAGCATTTCTCAAATTTTACATTCATGCTTCGTATTTTTCCAAAAAGAAAAAAATTACATTCATGCTTTCTGTACTTGATCTCTAAAGGAAAAAAAAAAAAAAAAAAAGAGCATCACTAACACAATCAAATTTAACACATTTCTGGTTCCTATCTGGCCTCTAACGTTGTTATTGTGATTTCATTTGTTGAACTTCCCCTGGTGCTAGTTGAAGTATCATTAGCAAAAGCATTTCTTTCAGTGAAAAAACCAGGCTCTTTCGCCTGAGGCAGCACAACTTCATTCTCTAGCATGAATACCACCGTGGACATACTTGGCCTATCTTCTGGATATTTTTGCACGCACAATAATCCCACCTCGATTGATCTTACTACATCGGACAAATAACATGACTCGTCTATAATATCCTTAACTAGTTCCAACGACCGTCCTTCTTTGTAAAGAATCCATGCCTGCAAAATTTCACGATAACTGGATTTTTTTTTTTTTGTAATTAGACTAAACTGTAGGGGCAGTTTCTGTAATTTACCCTTTTGCTAATTGAGAGGAGCTATCATGAAAATTAGAAAATTAGTCCGCTAACTTTAGCTATTCAGACTTTTGGTCCTCTAGGTACGTAGTCAAATTTTGGTCTTAGACCATTTACTTTAATTTTTGGACATTTTAGTCTGAAGTTTGCTGGAAAAAATTAATTCGCTGGAAATTGTTGAGGTGGACGAGATTATGCTGACATGGACAAAAAGTTGGGGAGATGGAAAATTGCTGAATTGATAAGTGATGTGTTAAGTTGCAGCGAAAACCGGGCTAAATGTCCAAAAATTTGAAGTTAATGGCGAAAGACCCAAATTTGACTGCCTAGAGGATCACAAGTCTAAATGGCTAAAATTAGCGGACTAATTTTCTAATTTTCGTAACACTTACATGTCCAAGAAGGTTGTGGTGGTGATCCCTGTGGGAAAATCCTCTGTTTCTTTTGCCGGTCATAATTTCCAGCAGGATAACACCAAAGCTATACACGTCTGATTTTACCGAGAACGAACCATCAATGGCATATTCTGGTGCCATGTAGCCACTAAAACAAAGTTTTGCATTGATCAATGAGAAAAATGATGTGGGAAGGAAGTGCGTAAGATGTATTTATGGAATTGAGATTCTTACTAAGTCCCAACAACTCTGCTTGTATTAGCTTCAGTTTCATTCCCTCCAAAAGTTCTAGCCATGCCAAAGTCTGATATCTTCGGGTTCATGTCCGAATCTAGCAATATGTTACTGACTTTAAGGTCTCGATGGATAATTCTCAGCCGAGAATCTTGATGAAGATACATGAGTCCCCTGGCAACACCACTGATAATCTGAAAGCGTTTGGGCCAATCAAGTAGCTTACTTTTTACTGGATCTGTCAAGAGTTTCTCTGTCTAGTTAATATGTTATCATCCTTTGCGTTGATTGTCCGGTATTAGAAGTAAAATAAAGGGATAATTAATCAAAAAAAAAAGGAAACTCGAGTTTGGGCCAATTACAAAGAAAACCAGAGGTTTTGAAAGTTACAAAAAAAAAAAAAAAAAAACTTGAGGTAACTGTATCTATGTTCTGCTTGCTTATGTAGAGGGAAAATATAAACGTCAGTGGGTTCTTTTCTGCAGTTAGCCCAAGCCTTGGTTTTTTTTTTTTCGTAATTATCGCTAAAATAAATTCCGAAACCAATAAATAAGTAGATTGTGACAAACTGCACATGAGTGTTGAACTAAGAAACTCTCACCAAATAAGATCAAGTCGAGACTTCTGTTGGCCATGTACTCGTAAATTAACATCTTTTCCTCTCCTTGAATGCAGCATCCGAGAAGCTTCACAAGGTTTCGGTGCTGAAGTTTGGCAATAAAGATCACTTCGTTCTTGAACTCATCGAGTCCCTGCATAGATGTTTTTGATAACCGTTTCACAGCAATTTCTCGTCCATCTTCGAGCGTACCCTACCATCATCATGAGCACATGAGAGGTTTGTACACGTTGAATTTTTTCACTTGTTCACCATTTATATAGTTTAAAAATGTTCTTCGGGCGCCAATGATATTTATGTGCATTTACGACGGTCATTATGTATAGGAGCATATGTCTCCAACATGATTGAACACGTACGAGGAAAAAACACCTCCTCATCCAAACTAAGACATTTTTGGCACTGTGGGAGCTTATTTTTTCTTTTTTTGTTACACGCCTTTGACACTTGAACTACACGAGTTGTGCACTTTACAATTTGGAGCAACCCGATTATTCAATTTTTCACCAGGGTTCTGCCATGTGCATGACACTCCCTTGTTTCTGTACTTAATTTTTTATCAATTCCAGTTTGATTGATGTGCTCATGAATTCCAACAGTTGGATCTAATGTTAAAGTTATATTACTATTTTGCCTGCATAAAACAACCTGGAATTGATAGGAAATGCACAAATAAGAAGTATGGCATGCATGTGACAGAATCACGACAAAAAGTTTCACAATCAAGGTGCTCCACCGTGCAGTTCATATGACATAGTGTTTTTACCTCAACACGAATTGTGACGTTTATTTTTTGCACGATAAATTGTTTGTAACTTTCTGTAAAATCTTCTAATAAGCATTCATACAAGACAATTGTTTTTATCATGTAAATTCAAGTAGGGCAAATCCCAGGAAATTCAGTGTAATAGGTCTTAGTACTGCCAGATACCACATATTTACCTTGTAGACAGGCCCAAATCCACCCTCTCCAACCTTCTTCTCGATTGAAAAATCGCTAGTAGCTTTAGATATCGTCGAATAATCGAACGATGGAAGATCCAGGTCTTCATTCTCTTTATGCCATCCTGCAACATGAGCCACACAACTGTTATATACTTGTCTTTATTTTTTATTTATTGCGATTTTCGTCCATTAATCTTCAGCGTAAAATGGCAGAGTTTGCTTACCTCCCTTCCTCAGCTTTTGATATATTTTGTTCCTCTTACAGATGTACAGCATGAAGCTTAAGCCTAGGAGAAGCAGTCCCGTCGATGCGGTCAAACTCCCAATGAGTATATCATTTTTCTTTCTTCTGGACTCTGCAATCATACTCCAAACAAAGATGTTTACACCATGGAGTGTTTACTTTGGATTCTATATTTTGTGGAGTAGATTACGTATGTTATTTTAACGTGTAATTTCAGACATGATTTTTAAAGCCAACATTGTACAATTCCTGATTCGTTAGTCTTAAAATGGCATTTCAACTATTCCAGAATGGTTTTAATGCAGATACGTCGTTTTTCCAAAATAGTATTCCATCTTCTATTTCACCTCATGGATAATCGTCAAGTGCATAAAACTTTGTCATATTAATTTTCAAACAAAAATAATGTATGTTTATAATAAAAGTAAAAACTGTTTACAGAATAAAAACACATAACAATCATTTGTATAGTGGAATAAGAGATAAAATACCAGTTTCAAATAGAAGATCTCATCCGCGTCGCTTTAAGGAACACAAACACTTACCTAAATCAGACGAAGCCATTCTAATGTAAATATCTTGTCCTGCTCCAGGCACCACTTTGATGTCAACCAGGTCTCCAAACCAAAGCAAACAACCACTTCCCCCTCTTCTGATATCTAAGTTTGCATAAGCCATACAAGAGCAATTCTTTAGGCATACTAACTTACATTCTTCCAGAGTCATGCTCTCATTAAACCAAGAATGTTCCGTATCAGGCAATTTAATGTCGGAAATTTTTCTGAATCCATCGGTTTTGCAATCCAGGGCCGTCCTTCTTACACAGCCATTAGACCAGTCTGCCGCCCCCACTCCTCCGGATTTCTTGGAATAAAGTTTGTCAAACATCCACATATTGGAGAATTTCCGAGATTACAGCTGCCATATGCACCACACTGCCTGTAAGAATCGCAGTTATCTACAGCGGCAGTCAAATACAGTACCCAACCCCGAGTCCGGTCGACCCAAGTCCAGCGCTGCAGGACACCATTCTGGTTAATAATTAACCTGGAAACCACTGATTTGTTAAGAAGCTCATAGTGATAATACATCTCATTTTTGTCGAAAACCAACTCAAACGTGTAAATAGAATTAATTTTCAATCCAGGGAATCCATTGAACCCTACTCCATTCCAGGGTCCGCTTCTGCACAGTTCGACAGAACCCCTTCTGAGGACTGTGTGTGGATATCCAGTAGGATCCAAGTGATAACTGTAATCTCCTATCCCTGGATCTTCGCTGCTTTTCCAGGATGAGATGTAATTTTCATGACCTGTTATGAAATCCCGGCCAAGTTTCATGCCTGGTAAAAGTGTATCAGTTGGGTAATCAAAACTCTGCCAGAGGTAGTTTTCTGGGTTGTCGTCATTTTCTTGTTTCAAAACAAGATTTCCCGAGTCCAGCAATTGTGCGACTGGGGTTTGTGCGACTCGTGACATATTAGAAGACCATATGATGGCATTATTGCCATTCAGAAGAGCTAAAATTCCAGGCCTGGTGACTTTTAATACAGCCCCTGATGAGTTTGTGAGTGGATTGTCTCTGTTGGCAACCCAGACGACCGTGAGAGCTGTTATTTTCCGGTACCATATGCCCACATATCGATTCTTGGAATTACCTGGGCTGAAAAATCCCAACTCGAAGCTTCCACCCGACGATATCAATGTTTCGCCATCTGTGATCATCTGAGTTGTATTTATTGTATCCTGTGGGTCGGAAAATGTGTTGATGATTAGCAAGGATATGAAAACAAGAAGAAAGGTGAAGTATTCATTTGATATCCTCATAGTTTCAATTGGTGAAAATCAGTTTTCAATCTTCAGTACACATGACTTCAATAATTTTTGAAGATTTTTAAGAGTGTAGTGACTTTGTCTGTTGTGGTGGTGATGGTAAAGTCTCTCTAACACTACGGCACAGATGGGAAACCAATGATACTTGAGGAGACTTGAGGAGTTTCTCATCGTTCATAGTTCTCCTGTTTATTTTGGGTAAAATACACTTTGTGTCCTGAAGTATGCGGATTTTCACTTTGCTTCCAAAACTTTTTTTTAACACCTTACATTACCTCTAAACTTAGTGTTTTCCTCACAACATACCCCTGTGGAGTTGGTGAAGTATATAAAAAAATGTTAAGTTCAGCAGCTAAAATGTCACAAAAAATTAAGACAAAGTGCAAAAACTCGCATAATTTAGGGAGTTTGTATAATTAACCCTTTTGTTGATTTTTATTTGCTTCCTCGGTCCATGGTAAACTAAAATTGTCATATTCTTGACTAACGAATCCAAATAGAATTTTAAAGGAGACCTACATATATGGTCCTATGGATAGAGAGTTAGGTCCACTCAATATATGAAAATGACTCAGATTTTTCTCTTGAGCCACTTGACAATTATTCCAACTTGAGTTATCAATGTTAACTATTCCGTTTTCACTTTTCGGTTTCCAGGAAATGGAAGGAAAAAAAAAAGAAGAAGAAAGAAACAAAATGAAAATAGCACAACAACCAGAAGTTTTTGTGAAGTGTCCATGACTCTGAGAATTTTGAACTGGTTATGAGAATCTTTTTGTGTACAAATGTAGTCAAGAGTTGATATCGTCATCATCAATCGCACTTTAGTCCCAATGTGTGGGGTCCGTGGCGTGGAGTTTATTGTATTAATTAATTGTTTAAAATTAGTTATAACTATAAAATTCTTACAAAAAGCAAGTGTCAATTGACATGTAATATGTAAATAGGGATCATTACAAAAACAACCCTAAGGTTCGTCTACAACAACAACAACAACAACAAACTAAGTTTTAATCCCACTCACGTGGGGTTATTTATATACGGATCATATCGCGCCATCGTTTACGGTCATAAGCCATATTTTCGTTTATTTTAGGTATAACATGTCATGTTTAATAGCTTCTTTCCAAGTCTTTTTAGGCCTACCTCTCCTCTCTTTTGATTTGTGTGAGTGATTCTCTACCTTCTAAACGCCGCACAGTGCATCTAAAGGTCTCCTATAAACATGTCCAAACCATCTTAATCGTGTTTCTCTAATTTTCTCGTCTATTGGTGCTACTCCCACTTTGTTTCTAATGTGTTCATTTCTTATTCTATCTAATCTAGTGTGTCCGCACATCCATCTTAGCATTCTCATCTCTCGCTACCCTCATTTTTTTGTTCGTGTTCATATTTAGTCGCCCAACATTCTCGCTCCATAAAGCATTGCGGGCCTTATGGCCGTTTATAAAATTTTCCTTTCAATTTTAATGGTATTTTTACGGTCACAAAGGATAGAAGATGCACTCTCCATTTATTCCAACCCGCCCGGATCCTATGTGTGACATCTTTATTGATTTCTCCGTTCTCTTCAATTATAGATCCTAAGTATTTAAAACTCTTTGTTATACTCACTTCATGTCCATCAATTTTAACATTCGTCTCATTGTTCTGTTGTTTTTACTAAAGTGGCATTCCATGTATTCTGTTTTAGCCCTACTTATAGTAAAACCTTTTGATTCTAGTGCTTCTCTCCAAACTTCCAATGTTGCATTTACTCTTTCCTTGTTTCATCAATTAAAACTATATCGTCCATAAAATAACATACATTCGGGGATGGATTTTTGTAAGTGTTTAGTGATTTCATCAATTATTAAGATAAAAAGGTACGGGCTTAGAGCAGATCCCCGATGCAAACCTATAGTGTTTGGGAATTCACTAGATATTCTGTTGGTGTCCCGATACATGTTGTTATACCATCATACATATCTTTTATGGCATCTATGTAGGCTATTTTTATTCCTCTTTTTCCAATACGCGCCACATTATATCACGGTTGACTCTATCGTATGCCTTTTCAAGATCAATAAAAACCATATGTAAATCTTGTTTTCTCTCATTTTATTGTTCACATAATCGTCTAATTAAGTGTATAGCTTCAATTGTGGATCTTCCGCGCATGAAGCCAAATTGATTATCTAATATACTAGTTTCATTTCTTATTCTTCGCTTCTATAACTCTTTCCCATAGTTTCATTGTATGACTTATTAATTTAATTCCTGTAATTTGCACAATTTTGTATATCCCCTTTGTTTTTATATATAGGTATCAATATACTTTTTCTCCATTCATCGAGGCATTTTCTTAGTTTTTAGAATAACATTAAATAATTTAGTAAGCCATGATATTCCAACTCCACCTAAACATTTCCACGCTTCAATTGGTATATCATCTAGCCAATTTGCTTTGCGATTTTCATTTTATTTAGTGCTTTTTTCATTTCGTGAAGTTGAATTCTACGATAAAAGGTACGGTTTCTATTCGATTGATTGGTCTAGTTCCCTAATGTGACTTCATTCTTCTTCGGTTCATTAAAAAGATTATTGAAATACCTCCTCCATCGATCTTTTATGTCCTCGTCTTCTTTCACTAAAATGTTTTCATTCTCATCTTTTATGCATTTAATTTGGGTTAGATCTCTTGTTTGTTTTTCTCTAAATTTTGCTATTTCATATATATCTTTCTCTCCTTCTTTAGTATCTAGTTTCTTATAGAAATCTTCATATGCCTTGGTTTTTCTTCATATATTGCTCTTCTTACTTCTTTTTTGGCGACTTTATATCTTTTAAGGTTTTCTTCGCTTTTACAGAATACAATACTTTGTAACTAGTTCGTTTTTCCTTTACCTTTTCTTGGATTTCTTGATTCCACCACCATGACTCTTTATTCCATTTATTACCATTTGACACCCCTAATGTTTTTGCGATCTTTTTCATTTGAGTAGTTACATAGTTCCATGTTTCATCGGCTTTGTCTTCCACTTTCCAATCAATGGTTTCTACTAGAGATTTGACAAAACTATCTCTCTTTTTTCTATATTCTTTAAATTCCACCACTTAATTCTCGGTATGTTAATTTTCTTTCTCTTTAAGTGTATGTTAATAAGTTTGATATCCAAAACTAGTAGTCTATGTTGGGTGGTGAGGCTTTCTCCAGGGTATTACTTTGCAATTTTTGCATATTTTTTGTCATTTTTCCTGTTAGAAAGTAGTCAATTTGTGATTTTTGGAAATTATAGGAAAACTTTTTAGGATTGATGTGTCTCACATTTTTCCCCTTCGTATGAAAAAATATTTCAAAATCTCCCCTTTATATTTATCAAAATATTCCAATTACCCTCTTAAGTTCACTACACAATCAAATCTCAAGTTTTTTTGTTTTAAATTTTCAAAAACCTCTGCTTTATTTTTTTTTTTAATTATCCCTACGTAAATATAATAAAATCATTCCTAAAATATTACAAATACCCTACTCTGGTTGTAAAGACGAAACAATTTCCACCTCTATTATGGTTTAACAGGAAAGTTGTGCCAGTAAGATATCAGAGGGAATAAAAATACATCAGTTTGGCGATGTTCTTACAATTTTCCAACAACTCTGCGTGTATGAGCTTCAGTCTCGTTTCCTCCGAAACTCCTTGCTAGGCCAAAGTCTGATATCTTCGGATTCATTTCAGAATCTAGTAATATGTTGCTAGCTTTGAGCCTTGAGGTCTCTGTGGATTATTCTCAACCGCGAATCTTGGCATTTCTCTGTTTGCAACTCATACCACAGTCGATGATAAATTTGTGTACCAAATGCCTACGTACCGATTCCTGGAATTTCCAGGGCCGAAAAATCCCAATTCGAAAATTCCACCCGATGAAAGCAGAGTCTCACCATCTCTAATAGTTTGATTAGTGTTTATGATATCCACTGCTAAGGCCGACAATAAGGAGGGTGTGATAAGTAGTAAAGATATATGATATGAAATGAATATGGTACTTTTCATGTTTTTGTGTTATTGGGAAACCTTCTTTTGAAAGAATTTGAAAAGGTGTTAACCAGCCAAAATAACCACTTCTATTTTAAAATTAAATATTTTTAACCAGTTTGACAGAATAAATTACATTTATATCTTAGAAAGACAAAATATTTTTTAGTCATTTTAGGCATAATGAAATACATTCATACTTTTCTTTTATCATATTTCTTGATATTTGGTCTATTTATTTTTCTATTTCACTTATTTATTTCTCTATATCTTCTTTCTCTTTCACTTTTTGCAAAAATTCCAGCCAATATTGACGACATTCCGTCTACGGGTATCCCAAAAAATGGTATTAAGCTCTTTCGATATTTTGTTTATTATTTTAACATTGTATAAATATTAAACTTCTCTGCTCAATTTTACAATGAAGAAAGAATACAAAATACATAAATATGGACATAGAAGCCGTGAATCGAGCTACAATATCGAGTTATGGGGTCAAGATACATAACCCGATATGAACCTAACACGAATTTAAGGTCTGTGTACAACCCTTAAGGTTCGGGTCAAAATCGGGTCGGACACGGATAACACGAGAAAATAAATAGGTCGGTCGGGTCGACACGATTGACCTATGTAACCCATTTAATTTTATAGTGATATATTATTTTAATATTTTGTGATGTTTTAGTTGGTTATATGATGATGGAAAATTATTAAATGCACTTTTTTAATAATTTTTAATATTTGATGTATTTTTATTTGTAATTTCAATTTTTTTTTGAATTTTTTTCATGTCAAGTTTAAATTATACGGGTTTTTGTGTCGTGTTGGGTTACCCGTGTCATAAATGGGTCGTGTTCGGGTTGTGTATCTTGACACGAATAATTAAACGAATCGGACCATAATCGTGAAAAAACACAACCCGCGAACACGAAACACGCATACACGATCGACACCCCTAAAATAATCTGGGGGACGCTGCACTAACGTGCAGAGGCCGAAATGACTGGGTTCGTGACAATTAGCTCCACATAACACCCTAATTCCAAACTTGGCCACAACATTCCCAAATTAAAACCCATTTCTCAAAACTTAGCCCCAAATCAAATTTCAATTGCCCCCTCATTTCTCTCCCGTCTGCCCTCATTTGTCTCCCCGTCGGCCGTCACCCTCCCACGACACACACTGCGGCACACACTCTCGCAGGTGGATGGCGCAGTCAGACGAGACGGTAGAGAGGCGGCGTGGAGCAACGGCAAGGTAGCGATCATGGGACTGGGTTTCCCATTGGAGAAGGCGGCGAGCGGCGACCATGACTCAGGTGCACGCTCTTGCGGTGGCGCTGAGTGGCGAGTGTGCTCGCGCGGCGGCGCTGCTGCCCGATTTCTCCTCTCTCCATTTTTTCTTTTTGTTGGCTGTATCTCACTTTATACTGTTGGTTGGGTTTGGTTACGCCGTGATAGTGCTGCATTTTGTGGCAATGGGTAAATATAGAATGGAATCATAAAAGAAAAAGTGCATCATTGTTTTGTCTTCTTCTTTTATTTTGATTATAAATTACACTTCTTAATTCAATATAGATACATGTCAATTAAAAGTTTTTAAAATAAAGGTATAGTTGAAATAATAATCGAAGTGATTGGTATAGAATTTCATATATATCTTAACTAAAAGTAAGGCACATAAATAAATTATTTCAATTAGAGATTTTTATACAAGTAACTGCAAAAGAATTTAGGTTAATTACCCTAACAACACAAGCTTCTACAATAAAAGAATAAATATGCCATAGAATAGCAGAAATCATGTATTAAGCTAGATCCCATAAAATACTTTGCCAGAATATGACTTTATGGAGCCTCTAGTAGCGTAATGGTGAATTCATTCGATGAGGTTGTTGGATTCGTGCTGGTTATCATTTCAGAACCAACACCATTTCCTTCTGTGAAAAAACCAGGCTGTTTGGCTTCAGGTAAATCACCTTTAGGCAAGTCAAGAGATAAAGACAATGTCCCAAGATAATAGAATATTGGTGTATATACTATAGAGATTATTAAGTTTATAGTTTAGAATTTAGGATTGAATGGTCTATTATGGTTTTAGCATCTATTTTGAGACTATACTAAAAATAGGGTGAAAAGTATATCCGTTTGGTGATTTTTATAATTTTTTTACTTTCTAATTTTGCGTGTTTTATTCATGATTAATCTCCAAATCTCCATCCTGAACTTTTCGTACGGTTCGAGACAGATTTTTTTTTCTGTAGTTCGGTTTTGGAGATTTATTTTTGGAATCTCCGACCTTTAGGACAGTTCTGAAGATTTCCAAATCTCCGGACTGTCCCGTTCTGTGCACACTCCTAATTGTTTTTGCCCCAACAAAATTTTGGAAAGTAATTTCAAATATATTACAGACAGGTAATACTTTTTTCAAGGCCGAACACTTTGGCCGCTCACGATTTCTAGCACTAAAACACCAAATCTATGCATGTCTGATTTTACTGAGAATACACCATCCACAACATATTCTGGTGACATATAGCCGCTTCATGATGGTTAAAAGCCATTGAAATTGCATGAGCAGATATTGTAAAAGAAATCATATTGCATCAGAAAACAAGAATCGACGGTTCCTTGGTGGTTTTTGACACCTAGGAATCTGACCAGGCCTACACGGTTTCGGTTCATAGATATTAGGTCCAGTTCCGATTCCGGTTTTATTTGGCCACCCAAATCCCCAGGTTGTGTTAATTTTTTATTTATTCCCAAAATGACCTTGAATTCTTGGTTTAAATAGCACTTCTAGTTAGAGGTTGCTTTAATTTTTTATTTATTCCTAAAATGCCCTTGAATTCTTGGTTTAAATAGGAGTTCTAGTCCAGTAATTTTTAAAGATTGACAGTTTTAATATTATATCATTTCAAAGTGGTGATTTCGGTCCTCTCCCTCTCTGTCCAAAATAACCAATATTTTTCAAATTGTGTCCTGAATAACAAGATGTGAAAATCCTTTATTTTATGTTACATGTTTCGTTTGTAGCATTGTTATACCTATTTAAACTCGGTCTCTATTTAGAAGTTTACAGGTCGGGTTAGGTTTCCAGCCAATAAACCTTTGAATAAAGATTTATTTACCCGAGTCTCGTAAATCTAACCTGGCTTGTAAATCTCTGAATAGAGACTATGGTCTAAATAAATGTAACAATGTCACAAACGAATCGGTTTTTCACATTTTGTTATGATGAGCATAATTTGGAGAATATTGATTATTTGGCGAATGGGCAACGATCAAAGCCGTCACTTCCAAAAGATATAGGACTAAAAATTGTCAATTTCTAAAACTTACATGAATGAAATTGCAATTTAAATCAAAAGGATAAAATCATCAAAGACCGGAAATATCACATGAGAAGATAAATAAATAAAATTATCAACCTCCACAAGTTGCAGGACTAAAATTGCAAGTTAGCCTGTAAGTTATAGCAATTAATTTGATCACCATGAAGGGGGTCATTGTCAAATGGCCACATTTCTCGGGACGTTGATCCAATTTTCCACAAAACAGCATATCTCAAATTTTACACACATGCTTTATACTTCTATGATAAACTACATTCATGCTTTCTGGACTTGATCTCTAAAGGGAAAAAATGCTTTCAATCGGCAACAACAATTTTTTTTTTTTGAAAAAAATTCGATTGAAACATATTTTTGGTTCCTATCTGGCCTCTAACGTTGTCATTGTGATTTCATTTGTTGAACTTCCCTGGTGCTAGTTGAAGTATCATTAGCAAAAGCATTTCTTTCAGTGAAAAACCAGGCTCTTTCGCCTGAGGCAGCACAACTTCATTCTCTAGCATGAATACCACCGTGGACATACTTGGCCTATCTTCTGGATATTTTTGCACGCACAATAATCCCACCTCGATCGATCTTACTACATCGGACAAATAACATGACTCATCTATAATATCCTTAACTAGTTCCAACGACCGTCCTTCTTTGTAAAGAATCCATGCCTGCAAAATTTCGCGATAACTACGGGAGTTTTTGTAATTAGACTAAACCTTAGGGGCAGTTTCTGTAATTTATCCTTTTTCCTAATTGAGGGAGCTATCATGAAAATTAGAAAATTAGTCCGCTAACTTTAGCTATTCAGACTTTTGGTCCTCTAGGTACGTAGTCAAATTTTGGTCTTAGACCATTTACTTTAATTTTTGGACATTTTAGTCTGAAGTTTGCTGGAAAAAAATTAATTCGCTGGAAATTGTTGAGGTGGACGAGATTATGCTGACATGGACAAAAAAGTTGGGGAGATGGAAAATAGCTGAATTGATAAGTGATGTGTTAAGTTGCAGCGAAAACCGGGCTAAATGTCCAAAAATTGAAGTTAATGGCGAAAGACCCAAATTTGACTGCCTAGAGGATCACAAGTCTAAATGGCTAAAATTAGCGGACTAATTTTCTAATTTTCGTAACACTTACATGTCCAATAAGGTTGAAGTGGTGATCCCCGTGGAAATATCCTCTGTTTCTTTCGCCACTCAGAATTTCCAGCACTAAAACACCAAAGCTATATACATCTGATTTTACTGAGTACAAGCCATCAATGGCATATTCTGGTGGCATGTAACCACTAAAACAAAGTTTTGCATTGATCAATGAGAAAAATGATGTGGGAAGGAAGTGCGTAAGATGTATTTATGGAATCGAGATTCTTACTATGTCCCAACAACTTTGCTTGTGTTAACTTCAGTTTCATTCATGACAAAACTTCTAGCCAGGCCAAAGTCTGATATCTTTGGGTTCATGTCTGTATCTAGCAATATGTTGCTAGCTTTGAGGTCTCGATGGATAATTCTCAGCCGAGAATCTTGATGAAGATACATGAGCCCCCTGGCAATACCACTGATGATCTGAAAGCGCTTGGGCCAATCAAGTAGCTTACTCTTTATTTGATCTGTCAAGAGTTTCTCTGTCTAGTTAATATGTTATCATCCTTTGCGTTGATTGTCCGGTATTAGAAGTAAAATAAAGGGATAATTAATCAAAAAAAAAAAAGGAAACTCGAGTTTGGGCCAATTACAAAGAAAACCAGAGGTTTTGAAAGTTAAAAAAAAAAAAAAAAAAAACACCCTTGAGGTAACTGTATCTGTGTTCTGCTTGCTTATGTAGAGGAAAATATAAACGTCAGTGGGTTCTTTTCTGCAGTTAGCCCAAGCCTTGTTTTTTTTTTTTTCGTAATTATCGCTAAAATAAATTCGAAACCAATAATAAGTAGATTGTGACAAACTGCACATGAGTGTTGAACTAAGAAACTCTCACCAAATAAGATCAAGTCGAGACTTCTGTTGGCCATGTACTCGTAAATTAACATCTTTTCCTCTCCTTGAATGCAGCATCCGAGAAGCTTCACAAGGTTTCGGTGCTGAAGTTTGGCAATAAAGATCACTTCGTTCTTGAACTCATCGAGTCCCTGCATAGATGTTTTTGATAACCGTTTCACAGCAATTTCTCGTCCATCTTCGAGCGTACCCTACCATCATCATGAGCACATGAGAGGTTTGTACACGTTGAATTTTTTCACTTGTTCGCCATTTATATAGTTTAAAAATGTTCTTGGTGCCAATGATATTTATGTGCATTTACGACGGTCATTATGTATAGGAGCATATGTCTCCAACATGATTGAACACGTACGAGGAAAAAACACCTCCTCATCCAAACTAAGACATTTTTGGCACTGTGGGAGCTTATTTTTTCTTTTTTTGTTACACGCCTTTGACACTTGAACTACACGAGTTGTGCACTTTACAATTTGGAGCAACCCGATTATTCAATTTTTCACCAGGGTTCTGCCATGTGCATGACATTCCCTTGTTTCTGTACTTAATTTTTTATCAATTCCAGTTTGATTGATGTGCTCATGAATTCCAACAGTTGGATCTAATGTTAAAGTTATATTACTATTTTGCCTGCATAAAACAACCTGGAATTGATAGGAAATGCACAAATAAGAAGTATGGCATGCATGTGACAGAATCACGACAAAAAGTTTCACAATCAAGGTGCTCCACCGTGCAGTTCATATGACATAGTGTTTTTACCTCAACACGAATTGTGACGTTTATTTTTGCACGATAAATTGTTTGTAACTTTCTGTAAAATCTTCTAATAAGCATTCATACAAGACAATTGTTTTTATCATGTAAATTCGAGTAGGGCAAATCCCAGGAAATTCAGTGTAATAGGTCTTAGTACTGCCAGATACCACATATTTACCTTGTAGACAGGCCCAAATCCACCCTCTCCAACCTTCTTCTCGATTGAAAAATCGCTAGTAGCTTTAGATATCGTCGAATAATCGAACGATGGAAGATCCAGGTCTTCATTCTCTTTATGCCATCCTGCAACATGAGCCACACAACTGTTATATACTTGTCTTTATTTTTTATTTATTGCGATTTTCGTCCATTAATCTTCAGCGTAAAATGGCAGAGTTTGCTTACCTCCCTTCCTCAGCTTTTGATATATTTTGTTCCTCTTACAGATGTACAGCATGAAGCTTAAGCCTAGGAGAAGCAGTCCCGTCGATGCGGTCAAACTCCCAATGAGTATATCATTTTTCTTTCTTCTGGACTCTGCAATCATACTCCAAACAAAGATGTTTACACCATGGAGTGTTTACTTTGGATTCTATATTTTGTGGAGTAGATTACGTATGTTATTTTAACGTGTAATTTCAGACATGATTTTTAAAGCCAACATTGTACAATTCCTGATTCGTTAGTCTTAAAATGGCATTTCAACTATTCCAGAATGGTTTTAATGCAGATACGTCGTTTTTCCAAAATAGTATTCCATCTTCTATTTCACCTCATGGATAATCGTCAAGTGCATAAAACTTTGTCATATTAATTTTCAAACAAAAATAATGTATGTTTATAATAAAAGTAAAAACTGTTTACAGAATAAAAACACATAACAATCATTTGTATAGTGGAATAAGAGATAAAATACCAGTTTCAAATAGAAGATCTCATCCGCGTCGCTTTAAGGAACACAAACACTTACCTAAATCAGACGAAGCCATTCTAATGTAAATATCTTGTCCTGCTCCAGGCACCACTTTGATGTCAACCAGGTCTCCAAACCAAAGCAAACAACCACTTCCCCCTCTTCTGATATCTAAGTTTGCATAAGCCATACAAGAGCAATTCTTTAGGCATACTAACTTACATTCTTCCAGAGTCATGCTCTCATTAAACCAAGAATGTTCCGTATCAGGCAATTTAATGTCGGAAATTTTTCTGAATCCATCGGTTTTGCAATCCAGGGCCGTCCTTCTTACACAGCCATTAGACCAGTCTGCCGCCCCCACTCCTCCGGATTTCTTGGAATAAAGTTTGTCAAACATCCACATATTGGAGAATTTCCGAGATTACAGCTGCCATATGCACCACACTGCCTGTAAGAATCGCAGTTATCTACAGCGGCAGTCAAATACAGTACCCAACCCCGAGTCCGGTCGACCCAAGTCCAGCGCTGCAGGACACCATTCTGGTTAATAATTAACCTGGAAACCACTGATTTGTTAAGAAGCTCATAGTGATAATACATCTCATTTTTGTCGAAAACCAACTCAAACGTGTAAATAGAATTAATTTTCAATCCAGGGAATCCATTGAACCCTACTCCATTCCAGGGTCCGCTTCTGCACAGTTCGACAGAACCCCTTCTGAGGACTGTGTGTGGATATCCAGTAGGATCCAAGTGATAACTGTAATCTCCTATCCCTGGATCTTCGCTGCTTTTCCAGGATGAGATGTAATTTTCATGACCTGTTATGAAATCCCGGCCAAGTTTCATGCCTGGTAAAAGTGTATCAGTTGGGTAATCAAAACTCTGCCAGAGGTAGTTTTCTGGGTTGTCGTCATTTTCTTGTTTCAAAACAAGATTTCCCGAGTCCAGCAATTGTGCGACTGGGGTTTGTGCGACTCGTGACATATTAGAAGACCATATGATGGCATTATTGCCATTCAGAAGAGCTAAAATTCCAGGCCTGGTGACTTTTAATACAGCCCCTGATGAGTTTGTGAGTGGATTGTCTCTGTTGGCAACCCAGACGACCGTGAAAGCTGTTATTTTCGGTACCATATGCCCACATATCGATTCTTGGAATTTCCAGGCCTGAAAAATCCCAACTCGAAGCTTCCACCCGACGATATCAATGTTTCGCCATCTGTGATCATCTGAGTTGTATTTATTGTATCCTGTGCATCGGAAAATGCGTTGATGATTAGCAAGGATATGAAAACAAGAAGAATGGTGAAGTATTCATTTGATATCCTCATAGTTTCAATTGGTGAAAATCAGTTTTCAATCTTCAGTACACATGACTTCAATAATTTTTGAAGATTTTTAAGAGTGTGGTGACTTTGTCTGTTGTGGTGGTGATGGTAAAGTCTCCCTAACACTACGGCACAGATGGGAAACCAATGATACTTGAGGAGACTTGAGGAGTTTCTCATCGTTCATAGTTCTCCCTGTTTATTTTGGGTAAAATACACTTTGTGTCCTGAAGTATGCGGATTTTCACTTTGCTTCCAAAACTTTTTTTTAACACCTTACATTACCTCTAAACTTAGTGTTTTCCTCACAACATACCCCTGTGGAGTTGGTGAAGTATATAAAAAATGTTAAGTTCAGCAGCTAAAATGTCACAAAAAATTAAGACAAAGTGCAAAAACTCGCATAATTTAGGGAGTTTGTATAATTAACCCTTTTGTTGATTTTTTATTTGCTTCCTCGGTCCATGGTAAAAAACTAAAATTGTCATATTCTTGACTAACGAATCCAAATAGAATTTTAAAGGAGACCTACATATATGGTCCTATGGATAGAGAGTTAGGTCCACTCAATATATGAAAATGACTCAGATTTTTCTCTTGAGCCACTTGACAATTATTCCAACTTGAGTTATCAATGTTAACTATTCCGTTTTCACTTTTCGGTTTCCAGGAAATGGAAGGAAAAAAAAAGAAGAAGAAAGAAACAAAATGAAAATAGCACAACAACCAGAAGTTTTTGTGAAGTGTCCATGACTCTGAGAATTTTGAACTGGTTATGAGAATCTTTTTGTGTACAAAATGTAGTCAAGAGTTGATATATCGTCATCAATCAATCGCACCTTAGTCTCTTGTGTAGGGTCTGTGGCGTGGAGTTTATTGTATTAATTAAATGTTTAAAATTAGTTATAACTATAAAATTCTTACAAAAAGCAAGTGTCAATTGACATGTAATATGTAAATAGGGATACTTACAAAAACAACCCTAAGGTTCGTGCTAATTACCAAAAACCAGAGATTTTTGGAAATTATAGGAAAACTTTTTAGGATTGATGTGTCTCACATTTTTCCCCTTCGTATGAAAAAATATTTTAAAATCTCCCCTTTATATTTATCAAAATATTCCAATTACCCTCTTAAGTTCACTACACAATCAAATCTCAAGTTTTTTTTGTTTTAAATTTCCAAAAACCTCTGCTTTATTTTTTTTTAATTATCCCTACGTAAATATAATAAAATCATTCCTAAAATATTACAAATACCTACTCTGGTTGTAAAGACGAAACAATTTCTACCTCTATTATGGTTTAACAGGAAAGTTGTGCCAGTAAGATATCAGAGGGAATAAAAATACATCAGTTTGGCGATGTTCTTACTTACAATTTTCCAACAACTCTGCGTGTATGAGCTTCAGTCTCGTTTCCTCCGAAACTCCTTCCTAGGCCAAAGTCTGATATCTTCGGATTCATTTCAGAATCTAGTAATATGTTGCTAGCTTTGAGGTCTCTGTGGATTATTCTCAACCGCGAATCTTGGCATTTCTCTGTTTGCAACTCATACCACAGTCGATGATAAATTTGTGTACCAAATGCCTACGTACCGATTCCTGGAATTTCCAGGGCCGAAAAATCCCAATTCGAAAATTCCACCCGATGAAAGCAGAGTCTCACCATCTCTAATAGTTTGATTAGTGTTTATGATATCCACTGCTAAGGCCGACAATAAGGAGGGTGTGATAAGTAGTAAAGATATATGATATGAAATGAATATGGTACTTTTCATGTTTTTGTGTTATTGGGAAACCTTCTTTTGAAAGAATTTGAAAAGGTGTTAACCAGCCAAAATAACCACTTCTATTTTAAAATTAAATATTTTTAACCAGTTTGACAGAATAAATTACATTTATATCTTAGAAAGACAAAATATTTTTAGTCATTTTAGGCATAATGAAATACATTCATACTTTTTTTATCATATTTCTTGATATTTGGTCTATTTATTTTTCTATTTCACTTATTTATTTCTCTATATCTTCTTTCTCTTTCACTTTTTGCAAAAATTCCAGCCAATATTGACGACATTCCGTCTACGGGTATCCCAAAAAATGGTATTAAGCTCTTTCGATATTTTGTTTATTAGCCGGAACATTGTATAAATATTAAACTTCTCATTCAATTTTACAATGAAGAAAGAATACAAAATACATAAATATGGACATAGAAGCCCGTAATCGAGCTACAATATCGAGTTATGGGGTCAAGACATAACCCGATACTTGAACCTAACACGAATTTAGCAGAGACAGTACAACCCTTACGAGGTTCGGGTCAAAATCGGTCGGACACGGATAACACGAGAAAATAAATAGGTCGAGTCGGTCGACACGATTGACCTATGTAACCCATTTAATTTTATAGTGATATATTATTTTAATATTTTGTGATGTTTTAGTTGGTTATATGATGATGGAAAATTATTAAATGCATTTTTTTAATAATTTTTAATATTTGATGTATTTTTATTTGTAATTTCAATTTTTTTTTGAAATTTTTTCATGTCAAGTTTAAATTATACAAGTTTTTCGTGTCGTGTTGGGTTATCCGTGTCATAAATGGGTCATGTTCGGTCGTGTATCTTGACACGAATAATTAAACGAGTCGGGTTTGGGTTCGCGGTCGGGACCAGAATACACTGTGTAAATATACAACCCCGAACACGAAACACGACACGATTGACAGTTGACACCCCTAAAATAATCTGGGACGCTGCACTAACGTGTAGAGGCCGAAATGACTGGGTTCGTGACAATTAGCTCCACATAACACCCTAATTCCAAACTTGGCCACAACATTCCCAAATTAAAACCCATTTCTCAAAACTTAGCCCCAAATCAAATTTCAATTGCCCCCTCATTTGTCTCCCGTCTGCCCTCATTTGTCTCCCCGTCGGCCGTCACCCTCCCACGACACACACTGCGGCACACACTCTCGCAGGTGGATGGCGCAGTCAGACGAGACGGTAGAGAGGCGGCGTGGAGCAACGGCAAGGTAGCGATGGGACTGGGTTTCCCATTGGAGAAGGCGGCGAGCGGCGACCATGACTCAGGTGCACGCTCTTGCGGTGGCGCTGAGTGGCGAGTGTGCTCGCGCGGCGGCGCTGCTGCCCGATTTCTCCTCTCTCCATTTTTTTTTTTTTTGTTGGCTGTATCTCACTTTATACTGTTGGTTGGGTTTGGTTACGCCGTGATAGTGCTGCATTTTGTGGCAATGGGTAAATATAGAATGGAATCATAAAAGAAAAAGTGCATCATTGTTTTGTCTTCTTCTTTTATTTTGATTATAAATTACACTTCTTAATTCAATATAGATACATGTCAATTAAAAGTTTTTAAAATAAAGGTATAGTTGAAATAATAATCGAAGTGATTGGTATAGAATTTCATATATATCTTAACTGAAAGTAAGGCACATAAATAAATTATTTCAATTAGAGTTTTTATACAAGTAACTGCAAAAGAATTTAGGTTAATTACCCTAACAACACAAGCTTCTACAATAAAAGAATAAATATGCCATAGAATAGCAGAAATCATGTATTAAGCTAGATCCCATAAAATACTTTGCCAGAATATGACTTTATGGAGCCTCTAGTAGCGTAATGGTGAATTCATTCGATGAGGTTGTTGGATTCGTGCTGGTTATCATTTCAGAACCAACACCATTTCTTTCTGTGAAAAAACCAGGCTGCTTGGCTTCAGGTAAATCACCTTTAGGCAAGTCAAGAGATAAAGACAATGTCCCAAGATAATAGAATATTGGTGTATATACTATAGAGATTATTAAGTTTATAGTTTAGAATTTAGGATTGAATGGTCTATTATGGTTTTAGCATCTATTTTGAGACTATACTAAAAATAGGGTGAAAAGTATATCCGTTTGGTGATTTTTATAATTTTTTACTTTCTAATTTTGCGTGTTTTATTTATGATTAATCTCCAAATCTCCATCCACGAACTTTTAAATGCGGTTCGAGACGGAGATTTTTTTTTTTCGTAGTTCGGTTTTGGAGATTTATTTTTGGAATCTCCGACCTTTAGACATTCTGTCCGGTTTTGTGCACACTCCTAATTGTTTTGCCCCAACAAAATTTTGAAAAGTAATTTCAAATATATTACAGACAGGTAATACTATTTTCAAGACCGAACACTTTGGCCGCTCACGATTTCTAGCACTAAAACACCAAATCTATGCATGTCCGATTTTTCGAGGATACACCATCCACAACATATTCTGGTGACATATAGCCGCTTCATGATGGTTAAAAGCCATTGAAATTGCATGAGCAGATATTGTAAAAGAAATCATATTGCATCGAGAAAACAAGAATCGACGGTTCCTTGGTGGTTTTTGACACCTAGAATCGACTGTGCCTAGACGGTTTCGGTTCATAGATATTAGGTCGATTCGATTCCGGTTTTATTTGGCCACCCAAATCCCCAGGTTGTGTTAATTTTTTATTTATTCCCAAAATGACCTTGAATTCTTGGTTTAAATAGCACTTCTAGTTAGAGGTTGCTTTAATTTTTTATTTATTCCTAAAATGCCCTTGAATTCTTGGTTTAAATAGGAGTTCTAGTCCAGTAATTTTTAAAGATTGACAGTTTTAATATTATATCATTTCAAAGTGGTGATTTCGGTCCTCTCCCTCTCTGTCCAAAATAACCAATATTTTTCAAATTGTGTCCTGAATAACAAGATGTGAAAATCCTTTATTTTATGTTACATGTTTCGTTTGTAGCATTGTTATACCTATTTAAACTCGGTCTCTATTTAGAAGTTTACAGGTCGGGTTAGGTTACTGACCAATAAACCTTTGAATAAAGATTTATTTACCCGAGTCTCGTAAATCTAACTGGCTTGTAAATCTCGAATAGAGGCTATGGTCTAAATAAATGTAATAATGTCACAAACGAATCGGTTTTTCACATTTTGTTATGATGAGCATAATTTGGAGAATATTGATTATTTGGCGAATGGGCAACGATCAAAGCCGTCACTTCCAAAAGATATAGGACTAAAAATTGTCAATTTCTAAAACTTACATGAATGAAATTGCAATTTAAATCAAAAGGATAAAATCATCAAAGACCGGAAATATCACATGAGAAGATAAATAAATAAAATTATCAACCTCCACAAGTTGCAGGACTAAAATTGCAAGTTAGCCTGTAAGTTATAGCAATTAATTTGATCACCATGAAGGGGGTCATTGTCAAATGGCCACATTTCTCGGGACGTTGATCCAATTTTCCACAAAACAGCATATCTCAAATTTTACACACATGCTTTATACTTCTATGATAAACTACATTCATGCTTTCTGGACTTGATCTCTAAAGGGAAAAAAATGCTTTCAATCGGCAACAACAAATTTTTTTTTTTTTGAAAAAAAAAATTCGATTGAAACATATTTCTGGTTCCTATCTGGCCTCTAATGTTGTCATTGTGATTTCATTTGTTGAACTTCCCCAGGTGCTAGTTGAAGTATCACTAGCAAAAGCATTTCTTTCAGTGAAAAAACCAGGCTCTTTCGCCTGAGGCAGCACAACTTCATTCTCTAGCATGAATACCACAGTGGACATACTTGGCCTATCTTCTGGATATTTTTGCACACACAATAATCCCACCTCGATCGATCTTACTACATCAGACAAATAACATGACTCGTCTATAATATCCTTAACTAGTTCCAACGACCGTCCTTCTTTGTAAAGAATCCATGCCTGCAAAATTTCACGATAACTACGGGAGTTTTTTGTAATTAGACTAAACCTTAGGGGCAGTTTCTGTAATTTATCCTTTTTCCTAATTGAGGGGAGCTATCTTGAAAAAATTCTTGAAAAGTATTTGAACGGATAATTATATCGTGAAATTCAGAAAATTAGTCCACTAACTTTTGCAAATTTAGACTTTTGGTCCTCTAGTTACGTAGTCAAATTTCCGTCTTAGACCATTTAATTTATTTTATTGGACATTTTAGTCGGAGTCTTGCCGGAGAAAAATCTAATTTCGCTGGAAATTGTTGAGGTAGATGAGATTATGCTAACATGGACAAAAAAAATTGGGGAGGGAAAATTGCTGAATTGACAAGTGATGTGTTAAGTTGCAGCGAAAACTGGACAAAATGTCCAAAAAATTGAAGTTAATGTGGTCAAAGACCAAATTTGACTGCCTAGAGGATCACAAGTCTAAATGGCCAAAGTTAGCGGACTAATTTTCTAATTTTCATAACACTTACATGTCCAAGAAGGTTGTGGTGGTGATCCCTGCGGGAAAATCCTCTGTTTCTTTTGCGGTCATAATTTCCAGCACGATAACACCGAAGCTATACACGTCTGATTTTACCGAGAACGAACCATCAATGGCATATTCTGGTGCCATGTAGCCACTAAAACAAAGTTTTGCATTGATCAATGAGAAAAATGATGTGGGAAGGAAGTGCGTAAGATGTATTTATGGAATTGAGATTCTTACTAAGTCCCAACAACTCTGCTTGTATTAGCTTCAGTTTGGTTCCCTCCAAAAGTTCTAGCCATGCCAAAGTCTGATATCTTCGGGTTCATGTCCGAATCTAGCAATATGTTGCTGACTTTAAGGTCTCGATGGATAATTCTCAGCCGAGAATCTTGATGAAGATACATGAGTCCCCTGGCAACACCATTGATAATCAAAGCGTTTGGGCCAATCAAGTAGCTTACTTTTTGCTTGATCTGTCAAGAGGTTCTCTATCTAGTTAATATGTTATCATCCTTTGAGTTCATCATTCAATATTAGACAATTAAAAAAAAACCCGAGGTTTGGGCAGTTACCAAAAACTCAAAATATTTAATTGTTTGGTGGTCACCAGTGTTGAAGTTAGAAATCCTCACCAAATAAGATCAAGTCGAGACTTTTGTTGGCCATGTACTCATAAATTAACATCTTTTCCTCTCTCTTGAATGCAAAGATCCGAGAAGCTTCACAAGGTTTCGGTCTTTGAAGTTTTGCAATAAAGACCACTTCATTCTTGAATTCATCGAGTCCCCTGCATAGATGTCTTTGATAACCGTTTCAAACAATTTCTCGTCCATCTTCCAGCGTGCACCCTAGCACATCACGAGCACATAAAAAGGTTTGTACACGTTGAATTTGAAGAAACTAAAAGTTTCATTTTTTCACATGTTCGTCATTTATATTGTTTGAAAATGTTCTACGGTGCCAATGATATGTTTGTGTATTTACAACTTGTCTTTGTAAAACAACTTTGTCATTTGAACCGCACGATTATGCACTTTGCCGCCTGGACCACCCCGATTATTGAATTTTTCACGGCGTTACGCCACGTGCGCATGTCACGCCCTTGTCTCGTGTAATTTTTTTATCAATTCCAATTTGTTTGATGTGTTCATGAATTCCAACCGTTGAATCTAATCTTTGTCAGAAAGTTATATTACTATTTTGTTCGTGTAAAATAGTTTGAGAGAACTTAATCCTTCTTCATTAAATGGTTACATATTTATACAAGGAATGTTGGAGACACATACCCTAAAATCCACCCACTCACTCCCTAAAGCACTCCCTAAAGTACTCCACTATGTTCCCTAAAATATTCCACTATGTTCCCTAAAATATTGATTCTATTTATTATATACATTAGCTTTAACACTCCCTCAAGTTGGAGCATACACATTTATCATGCCCAACTTGTTACAAAGATAATCAACCCGAAACCCATTAAGAGCTTTTGTGAAGATATCTCCCAATTGCTCTCCAGTTTTCACGTATCCTGTAGAAATCAAACCTTCCTGAATCTTTTCACGAATGAAGTGACAATCAATCTCAATATGCTTTGTTCGTTCATGAAAGACAGGATTGGACGCAATGTGAAGTGCAGCTTGGTTGTCGCACCATAACTTAGCAGGTATAGAGACTTTAAGGCCTACTTCAGTGAGAAGCTGATGTATCCACATTATTTCGCACACAGATTTGGCCATAGCTCTATATTTCGATTCGCACTCGGACCGTGAAACTATATTTTGCTTCGCTTGCTTTTCCATGACACCAAATGCCTCCAACAAATACACTGATAACCTGAAGTAGATCTTCGATCTTCCTCGATCCCGATCAAGATCCGAGAAACCTTCAATTCTAGTATGCCCATGATTGCTATATAGAATTCTCGCCAGTGCTCTCTTTCGGATAGCACAAAATATGCTCAACAACTTTCCAATGATCGATTGTTGGAGAAGACATGTATGGCTTACTACACTCCGAGAATAGGCAATATCCGGGACGAAGTAGTAAATGTTGAGATAATTCAATTTTCCAACCAATCTTCTCGTATCTCTCCGGATCCGTAAACAACTCACCATCTTTCATAAGTTGTACATTAGGAACCATAGAGTCTTTGCATGGTTTAGCCCCTAATTTTCTGTTTCGGATAATAAATCAAGTACATATTTTCTTTGAGATAAGAATATTCCTTTCTTACCTCTTAGCACCTCAACGCCAAAAAATACTTTAGTGCCCCTAAATCTTTTTGTATGAAATGGGTATGAAGAAACGCTTTTTCGAGAGATGAGATACCACTATTATCACTTCCAAAGAATGACAATATCATCAACGTAAACCACTAATAGAATGATACCTACATGTAGATGTTTGTAGAAAACCGAATGATCGGATTTACTCTTCTTCATCCCAAAATGCTCAATAGCCCGACTAAACTTTCCAAACCATGCTCGAGGACTGTTTCAAACCGTATAAAGACTTACGAAGACGACAAACTTTCCCAAACTCCCCGAGCAACAAAACCGGTGGTTGCTCCAAGTAAACTTTCTTCTGAAGGTCACCATGAAGAAATGCATTTGTGATGTCTAATCGATGTAAATGCGAGAATAATTTGCCATAGAAATGAACAACCTGGACGGATGTGAGCTTAGCAACAGGAGAAAAAGTGTCGAATAATCGACTCCATATGTTTGAGCATATCCCTTAGCAACAAGTCGAAGCTTTCAATCGAGCAATAGTTCCATCGGATTAGTTTTAACAAAGAAACACCCATTTACAACCAATAGCCTTTTTACCTGCGGGTAAGTTCACTAAGTCCCAAGTACCGTTATTATGTTTAAAGCATTCATCTCTCAATCATAGCCTTACGCCAACCCGAATGAGATAAAGCTTCATGAGTAGTTTTAGGTATAGTGATAAAGTCAAGCGATGCAATAAAAGAGCATGAGGATGGTGATAAATGACTATATGACACAAATGAAGACATGGATAAGTACATAATCGTTTACCTTTACGAAGAGCAATAGGAAGGTCATGACTTGGATCCGAATCGATGACGGAAGAATCGGGCGCGGGGACATGGAGCGAGCTGGAGCAAGTCAATGACGAAGCAGGAGAGAGCAGATATGTTAGATAGTTGGCGGCGACAATAAACTTGTGTTATTGGAGGTTTAGTAGGAGATGGATGAAGGTCATAACTAGGGGATGCAACAAAGTGTAGATTAGTATATCATCGTTGTCTAAAGGGAACAATATCGAGAAGAATAGGTAAAGGGTGTTTGATCTAGAAATGTGACGTCGGTAGACACGAGATACCTATTAAGATGGGACAATAACATCTATAACCTTTTTGCACTCGGGAATATCCAAGAAAAACACACTTTAGAGATTTTGGGTCAAGTTTTGTAACTTGTGGTCGAATATCCCGAACAAAGCAAGTACACCGAATGTCTCGCTCAATGGGAAATAGGGCCTTATTGGGAAAAAGGATTTGAAAAGGAATTTCACGGATAGAACAGAAGAGGGCATTCTATTAATCAAAAAAAAAAATCGAAACCGCATCGGACCAAAAATGTTTAGGAACCTTCATTTGAAATAATAGAGCTCTAGCGGTCTCAATGAGATGCCTATTTTTTCGTTCAAAGAACACCATTCTCGAGATGGCGTATCCACACGAAGTTTGATGAATAATGCCATGTTGGGCCATATATTTTTGAAAAGAATCGAGATAAGTATTCTTTAGCATTATCACTTCTCAAAATTTGGACACGACATTAAATTGAGTTTTAATTTCAAGTACAAAAGGTAGTAAAATGAGTAAACAATTGAACGAGTTTTCATAAAAAATAACCATGTCATACGAGAATAGTCATCAATGAAAGAAGCGAAGTATTTAAACCCTATTTTAGACACTATGGGACAAGGACCCCAAACATCGGAATGGACTAATGCAAAAGGAGAGGTAGCTCGTTTTTGGACTCGAGGATCGGAACTCAAACGATGGTGTTTAGCAAAAACGATGACTCACAATCTAATGTAGAAAGACTAAAATTGTGGGCAAATTTTCTTCAAAGAAAGGTAATGAAGGATGACCTAACCGACAATGCGCTTCAAAAGGGTCACAATTCCGAACATGCGATAGACTTGGGAATTTGAGTATCGAGGATGTAGAGACCCCAGATTCATGTCCTTTACCAATAATCTTCTTCGTCACAAGATCCGAAACAAGCAAAAATCGGAAAGAATGAGACGCAACAATTAAGGGAACGAGTAAGTTTACTAGTAAATCAAATTAAAGGATAAGTCGGCAGATTTAAGGCAGTTGTAAAGGAAGCGATGGTGTCGGGATAATGGTGCTTGGGATCGATACATGAGATGTGGATCCATCTGCTAAAAAGTAATCGAAGAATTTGAAGCATGAGATTTAAAGGAAGTAAATAGGTCACGACGATTACTGTCATGTGATCTGTTGCACGCAGTCAATTACCCGTTTGGAAGATGAGGAAACAAGACATGTTGGTATTTTACCCGAATCGATTATGGTTTGTGATGGGAATAGATGAAGACTTTAGAGATTCTTGCATCTGTAAGAACTTAGCATATTCATCGCGTAAATTGAAATATACTCGGGAGGCCCATTAGCAAAAGCAAGATGTCTTGATTGGTTGAACCGATTCTTTCGATGTAACTTTGGGCAATCCATCTTAATGTGTCCTGGTTCATGACAATAGCATGACAATGTTGCTCGATAAGATCCCGAATTTCATTATTTTGATGTCCATTTGTGTACATTTTCAATAAAGCCAACACGAAGGCTGACTAAAATCAGAAAAAAAAATTAATATTGACAAAGGGTCAAACCTGGTCAAACCGGACAGACCAGGAAAACAGAGAGTAAAAGGTCGAAAAGTGGAAGTAAGGTGTGCCAACTAGCAAGAAATAATTGATAAAGTAAATCTTAAAACAAACCCAGCTGGATAAGAGCTCAAAACACAGAGAAATGAGGTAACTTGACCTCAACAGGGACTGTCAGAGCGCGTGTGAACAGTGCGTGCCGGCGACAACGACAACGACAACGACAAAACTCTGGAAAATGACCGAACGGCGGGAGGCACAACTGCAAGTGGTGGCGGTTATGCTAGGTGGCAAACGAAAAAAAAATAGTATTTCCGAGTAGAACAATATTTTTTCTGTCCGTGAATAGTGTTTCCGGGGGATGAACAGTAATTCCGAAAATGAACAGTACTTGCGTGAACAGTACTCCCGTCAGGCTGTCAGATGAACAGTGAACAGTACTCCCACAGAATTGAAACAGGAAACGAGGGTTCTGGGGGAAAATAAAAACTGAAATTGGAATCAGGAAACTGGAATTTCTGAAAATGAAAACTGAGATTTTTGGAAAAAAAAATAAAACTAGGGTTTAGAAACCTTGCTTTGATACCATGTAAAATAGTTTGAGAGAACTTAATCCTTCTTCATTAAATGGTTACATATTTATACAAGGAATGTTGGAGACACATACCCTAAAATCCACCCACTCACTCCCTAAAGCACTCCCTAAAGTACTCCACTATGTTCCCTAAAATATTCCACTATGTTCCCTAAAATATTGATTCTATTTATTATATACATTAGCTTTAACAGTTCGCATAAAACAACCTGGAATTGATCAAAAAATGCACAAATAAGAAGCATGTCATCATGTCATGCATGTGACAAAATCACTGCAAAAAATTCCACAATGGAGGTGCTTCAGATGACGTAGTGTTTTTACCCCCAACACGAGTTTTGAAGTTTAATTTTTGCACGAGAAATTGTTTGTAACTTTCAGTAAAATCTTCTACGATACATTCTTACAAGACAATTATTTTCATCAGGCAACTCGAATCGGGCAAGCTAAGGAAGTTCAGTGTAATAGATCTTAGTACTGCTAGCTACCAGTCATTTACCTTGTAGACAGGCCCAAATCCACCCTCTCCAAGCTTCTTCCCGGTCGAAAAATCACTAGTAGCTTTAGATATTGTCGACAAGTCAAATGATGGAAGCTCCAGGTCTTTATTCTCTTTATGGTCTTTATTCTCTTTATGCCATCCTGCAACATGAGCCACACAACTGTTATATGCTTGTCTTTATTATTCATTCATTTATTTAGTTTTTGCGATTTTCGTCCATTAATCTTCAGCAAAAAATGGCAGAGCTTGCTTACCTCCCTTCCTCAGCCTTAGATATATTTTCTTCCTCTTACATATGTACAACATGAAGCTTATGCCTAGGAGAATCAGTCCCGTCGATGCGGTCAAACTCCCAATGAGTATATCATTTTTCTTTCTTCTTGACTCTGCAATTATACTCCAAACGAAAGACTAGTTCTTCAATATGTTTCAAATTTCAAAATATGTAGTGTACAAGTAAAGAAATTGACCAGTCTGCATTTTTTCTTAGTTTCCACCAAGGACTGTTTACTTTGCATTCTATATGGATTACATATGTTATTGTTTAAAGACAATGTTGTACATTTCTGAATCTTTATCTTGTTTCTAAGAAAACAAGAAAAGATCATGCAGTCTTTAAATGGTATTTCATCTTATTCCAAATGGTTTAATTGCAGATACGTCGTTTTTTCAAAATGGTATTTCATCTCATATTCCACGAATGATTGTCAAGTTTATAAAACTTGTCATATTAATTTTCAAGAATAAATTGTGGGATTTTATAAGACAAGTAACAACTGTTAAAAAAAACACATGACAATCAGCTGGACAGTGGAATAAGAGATGAAACGAGTAATAAAGGATCTCATCTGTGTCGTTTAAGGAATACAAACACTTACCTAAATCGGAAGACGCCATTCTAATCCAAATATCTTGTCCTGCTCCGTACACCACTTTGATGTCGACCAGGTCTCCAAACCAGAGCAAACAACCACTTTCCCCTCTTCCTATATCTAAGTTTGCATAAGCCATACAAGAGCAATTCCTTAGGCATACTAACCTACATTCTTCCAGAGTCACACTCGCATTAAACGAAGAACGTTCCGTATCAGGCAATTTAATGTCGGACATTTTTCTAAATCCATCGGTTCTGCAATCCAGGGCCGTCCTTCTTACACAGCCGTTAGACCAGTCTGCCGCCCCCCACTCCTCCGGATATCTCGGAACAAATTTTGTCAAACATCCACATATCGGAGAGTTTCCAAGATTACAACTGCCATATGCACCACACTGTCTGTAAGAATCGCAGTTATCTGTCAGCGCACTCAAATACAGTACCCAACCCTGAGTCCTGTCGACCCAAGTCCAGCGCTGCAGGGCACCATTCTGGTTAAGGATTAACCTGGTAATCACTGATTTGTTAAGAAGCTCATAGTGATAATACATCTCATTTTTGTCGAAAACCAACTCAAACGTGTAAATAGAGTTAATTCTCAATCCAGGGAATCCATTGAACCCTACTCCATTCCAGGGTCCGGATCTTTGCAGTTCGACAGAACCCCTTCTGATTACTACGTGTGGATATCCAGTAGGATCCAAGTGATAATTGTAATCTCCCGTCCCTGGATCTTCGCTGCTTTTCCAGGATGAGAGGTAATTTTCATGACCTGTCACAAAATTCCGGCCAAATTTCATGCCTGGTAAAAGTGTATTGGTTGGGTAATCAAAACTCTGCCAGAGGTAGTTTTCTGGGTTACCGTCGTTTTCTTGTTTCAAAACAAGATTTCCCGAGTCCAGCAATTGTGCGACAGGTGTTTGTGCGACTCGTGACGTATTAGAGGACCATATGATGGCATTAGTGCCATTCATAAGAGCCAAAATTCCAGGCCTGGTGACTTTTAACACAGCCCCTGATGTGTTTGTGAGTGGATTGTCTCTGTTGGCGACCCAGACGACCGTGAAAGCAGTTATTTTCCGGTACCATATGCCCACATATCGATTCTTGGAATTTCCAGGGCTGAAAAATCCCAACTCGAAGCTCCCACCAGCGGATATCAATGTCTCGCCGTCTGTGATCGTCTGAGTTGTATTTAATGTGTCCTGTGCTTGGGAAAATTGGTTGATGATTAGCAAGGACATGAAAACAAGAAGAAAGGTGAAGTATTCATTTGATGTCCTCATAGTTTCAATTGTGTGATGTTTTCTCTGGAATTCTATGTTGTCCATTGGTTGATGAAAATCATTTTTCAATCATCACTATAAATTATAAACTTCAATATTTTTTTAAGACTTAAGTGTGTATTGACTTTGTCTTATTCACGTTGTCGTGGTGATGGAAATGTCTTCATAACACTACGGCATAGACTGGAAATCAAATAAAAAATGATACTTGAGGAGACTTCAGGAGTTTCATTGTTTATTATAGTTCTTCCCCATTTATTATTGGGGAAATTTGCAAAATTCGTTCTGTATTTATGGGCGGTTCGCATTATTAGTCATGTAGCTTTTGAAGTTGCAATAGTCATATGACAATTTTGTCCCTCAGTAAAAGTAACTACTTTAATACCGTAATTTTTAGAATTTGACAATTTTTAGTTCTATATTTTTTAGTTGCGGTAATTTGTGTCCTATTAGTCAAAAGATCTAGTTTTGCCAAATTTATACGTGTTTTTGTATTTCCATAATTAAAATAGTAGATGTAGGACTTGTATATCGAATTATGATCTGAATTCATAATTCTAAAATTATTCTATTGTATAAATGATACATAAATCCAATGCAATATATAAAACGCCCCTGGTATCATTTTCTACTTGATCTTAGGTATATTGAATATTTTGGTCACCAAAAGCATTTTGGGAATAAGTGAAATATTAAATAGCCCATGAGCCAAGTTGCATCAACTTAAAATTTCTATGACCAAAATTGCTTATGGAATGATTTTCTTCACAGCAGAACTATTGTTTTCCTTAATTCATTCAATCAAGAACTTTCCTGTTCAAACATGTCAATATACAAAAGTAGAGAGATTCATGTCACTCTTCATCTTCTACACAAGTCAAATAATCCAAACAGTTTCCTATCTCCCGTCAGGCCATGTAATGGTAACTTCATTGACTGAATTTGCAGCATTTGTATTAGTTAAACTCTCATCATCATCAGCAGCAGCAGCAACATCTCTTTCCGTGAAAAAACCTGGCTGCTTAGCCCGAGGCAATGTAACGTCATTCCCCAGCATGAAAACCACCGAAGACATGCTTGGCCTGTTGTCGGGACATTTTTGTACGCACAACAGCCCCACCTGAATCGAGCGTAGCACTTCAGATACGTCGAATGAGCCGCCTAGAGAAACGTCAACTAGGCTCAGTAAGTTCTCTTCTTTGTAAAGTGTCCATGCCTGTGAGAATTTGAACTGGTTATGAGAAAAATTTTGTGTACAAATGTTGTCTAAGAGTATAATATGTATGTAAACAGGGATTATTACAAAAACAACCCTAAGGTTCGGACTAATTACAAAAAACCCAGAGATTTTGGAAATTACAGAAAAACCCTTTAAGGTTGATGCGTCTTAGATTTTCCCCATATGAAAAATATTTCAAAATCTTGCCTTTATATTTATAAAAATATTCCAATTACCCCTTAAGTTTAAGACACAATCAAATCTCAAGGGTTTTTTTGTAATTTCCCAAAAACCTCTGTTTCTTTTTTTCTTTTGTAATTATCGCAAACCTTAGTTTTTTTTTTAATTATCCCTATGTAAATATTAAAAAAAATCCTAAAATGTTACAAATAGTTGTAAAAGAAGAAACAAATTCCACCACTAGGGTTTTCCATAAACTATAGAAAAGGTTTCAAACTAAATGAGGGTATCCGTCCACTTTTTTTCGGCACTTTCTTCTTATTTCGTTTAGGGTTAATTACATAAACACCCCTAAGATTCAAGCTAATTACAAAAAAATCAGTGATTATTGAAAATTACAAAAACTCGTTCAGGTTGGATTTCTCTTACATATTCCCCTTCATCTTGCAAAAAATATTTCAAGCCCCCTGATATTTGTGGTAATATTATAGTTACCCCTTTAAATTTAAGACAAAATAAAGTCTAAGGAGCTTTTTGTAATTAGCCCAACCCTTGGGAGTGTTCTTGTAATTCACCATTTTGACGAATACAATGTTGCCAAGGGTATCATATATCAACACTTACATGTCCAAGAAGGTTGAGTTTGTGATTGCTGCTGAAGAATCCTCTGTTTCTTTTTCCACTAACAATTTCTAGCACAAGAACTCCGAAGCTAAATACATCTGATTTGACTGAGAATAGGCCATCTACTGCATATTCAGGAGACATATATCCACTGCCACAAAATATAATATAATTAACAGGAAAGTTGTGCAAGTAAGATATCAGAGGGAATAAAAATACACCAGTTTGTCAATGTCCTTACTTACAATGTTCCAACAACTCTGCGTGTATGAGCTTCAGTCTCGTTTCCTCCGAAACTCCTTGCTAGGCCGAAGTCTGATATCTTCGGGTTCATGTCAGAATCTAGCAATATGTTACTAGCTTTGAGGTCTCTATGGATAATTCTCAACCGAGAATCTTGATGAAGATACAAAAGCCCCTAGCAATTCCATCGATAATATGGAAACGTTTTTCGCCAATCAAGTAACATACTTTTTGTTTGATCTGCCAAAACATACTGTGTTATCGACTGAATTTCAGACATACTTTTCGTTTCAGACATACTGTGTATTAGTGCTCACCAAATAAAATGGCGTCGAGGCTATTATTAGGCATGTATTCATAGATTAACATATTCTCGTCTCCTGAGTACAACATCCTAGAAGCATCACCAAATTGCGATGCTGAAGTTTGGCAATCAAGATCACTTCATTCTTCAGTTCATTAACTCCTTGTGCAGAGGTTTTCGACAAACGTTTCACTGCAATTTCTTCTCCGTCTTCTAGAGTTCCCTAATAACAAAAACTTGTGAATGTGGAAGGCAATAGCTATTTAGGGAAAATTGTAAAATCGGTCCAGTAAATTGGCCTCTTTATACTTTTGGTCTGCTAAGTTATTAAGGTTTGGTCTTAGTATTTTACCTTGTAAACAGGTCCAAACCCACCCTGCCCAAGCTTGTTACTGATTGAAAATTGATCAGTAGCTTTGAGAATTGTAGACAATTTGAAGAATGGCAGTTCTGAGTCTTTGCCACCACTTCCATTATACAGCCCTGCAACATTGAAAATGAGACAGTACCGAAAAAAATAAAGCACTTACGGATACTTAATTACTTTTTTGATCGTCGTGGTATTACTTCAGCCTAATAAATATATTCGTCGTACCTTCTTTTCTCGTATTTGCATCCTTGTTCCTCTTGCGAATACATAGAATGAGGCTCAGGCACAGAAGAGCCACTCCCGCCCCTGATGTTAAACTTGCAATAAGCATTACTCTCTTTTTCCGTTTACGGCCTGCCACAATTTCTATCCAAACAACATATATACTTTATCCATGATGTTATACTCCCAAAGCAAGGGAGGGGACAAAGGTATTACAAAAATATTCATAAACTTAATTACAGATGCACTGTTACCTGCAGACTCGGAAGAAGGCGTTCTGATGTAAAGATCTTGTCCACCTTGAGGCAAGTTTTTCATGTCAATCAAGTCCCCATAGTAAAGGAGGCATCCAGTTCCCCTTCTCTTATATCCAACCGCGTGTACGCTACGCACGAACAATTCCTTAAACATTGCGCTCTGCACTCTTGAAGGGTAATAATATCATCATTGAACCACGAAAATTGTGGGTCTGGCAATTTAATCCCTGAATATTTCAAAAACACATCTCCTTTACATCCCAACGATGTCTTTCGGGCCCGACCAGTCTCCCCTGTCCCAACTATCTTGATTTCTTGGTACAAACCGTCTAAACACCCACAAACCGGAGAATTTCCAATACTACAAATCCCATATGCACCACATTTGTTATACACATCACAATTATCTGCTGGTTCACTTAGGTAAACAAGCCAATCGTTTCTTTGTTCAGATGATATCCACCACTGTCCAGTACCAAACTGACTTAATGTAAACCTTGCATTAACTGATGCATTTAGAAGCTCGTAATAAAAGTACACCTGATTAGTGTCCACAACTAATCCAAATCTAAAAATCGGATTTTCCCTCAAGAATGGCGCGTCCCCCGATCTGTACAACTTAACCTCACCGCTTTTTAAGATATTCTGTGGATAACCAGTGGGATCACAGTGGTATGTAAAGTTTCCAGATGATGGATCATCATTGCTCTTCCAGGATGAGAGGTAGACTTCCAGATTAGTCGTCAAGTTCCAACCGAGCTTCATCCCTGGTAAAAACGTGTCTGTAGGATAATCGAAACTCTGCCAGATATAATAATTTCCTGGATTATCATCGTTTGCATCTCTGATGACCAGGTTTCCTGAATCTAGCAACTGCGCGACAGGTGAGCTTGATGTAATATTATTATTATTAGTAGTAGTAGTAGACCAAATGATTACATTATCCTCGTTTTGAATAACTAGATTTCCAGCCTCACCGAGTTTCAACACGCCTGCTAATGAATTTGTGAGTGGCATTTCTCTGTTTGCAACCCATACCACAGTCGATGTTATTTTCTTGTACCAAATGCCCACGTAACGATTCGTGGAATTACCAGGGCTGAAAAATCCCAATTCGAATATCCCACCCGACGAAACCAGAGTGTCACCATCTCTAATAGTCTGATTAGTGTTTATGGTATCCATTGCTAAGGGCATTCTGAGGGTTGATATTAAGGAGGGTATAGTAATGAGTAGTAAGGGGATATGGTATGAAATGAATATGGTACTTTTCATGGTTTTGGGTTCTTGGAAAACCTTGTTTTGTAAGAATTTGAAATATACAGTGTCCGGTACTTGTGGCTATATTCTTGGAACTTTGAGTGGGAATGCATAATTCGGATGTTTCTTTCTATGGTGGTCTAAAGTGTGGTTTTTTCAACTAAAAGTGGACTTCAATCCAGTTTGAATGCAACTTGGAAATTGTCAACCCGCCATTGGATGCAATGAGAAGTCATGTAAGAATCATTAAAGAATAAGGTTGGACTTGCTTTTCTTAGCTGTGATTGGGACATAATAGTTAGGAATGAGTGACACGATAGCACGACACGAACACAATACGATTATAGAGACAAAAGACACGATAAAGCACGACACGATATGACATGACACAATAGCACAATAAGAATACGAAATTGAAAATTAATTTAAAATTACAACTATTGTTATATTAAAGTTCACAAAAAGTAGGTAGCATGAAAACACGATAGTGTGACACGAACACGACACGATAACATGATTTGCCACCCCTAATACTAGTGACATTTTCTATTGGGAGAGTTTTGTTTAGTTGCAGATTTCTATTGGGAGAGTTTAAGAACAAAGATTTATGCTAATTATTATTTATCAATTAATTAAATATGTTTTATGATTATTTAGTTATTTAGTATAAGGGTAGTTCCCGTGGAAAAACCCCTCAAAGGTTTTTGAGGGGTTTTCCCACAGTTTTATGTGTGTCATGTCACATGACACATCAAAAGCAAAAACTCCACCGTTTTACAAACATGTCTCCACAATGGTTAAACTTATTTACCACTTTTTAATTGTTTCACCATCCAATTTACAAAATAACTAAAAATTTAACAAAATATTAATTTCAACCTCTTTCTTCACACATTAACCTCACAAAAACACCTTTTTTCACCATTTTCTCCTCCATCAACTAGATTATACCTACAAACAGTGTCTTCCCTACAAATTCCAAGTCCTCTCTCACAATATGAAGTTTTGGGTTGGCACAATTTTTCACAAAAAAACCCTCCAAAAACCTTACCACTGGAGTTGCCTCAAGTATCACAATATGGAATTTACAATTAGATAAGTAGACTAGTAAACAAGGGCGTAGATAGGGCTGGGCCAACCTGGGCCCTGGCCCAACCCTTTTTTTAAAAAAAAAGTAGTTAGAATTTTTTTTTTTAAAAAAAAAATTAGTTATAATTTGTATTTTTTTTTTTGGATTTTCTATTCAGCCACCCCATTTTTGTGTATCGGCTCATCGTCCTGGCTCCGCCCTTGCTAGTAAACAATTATCATTTGTAGATTTCTTCAGTTATAAAAATAATATACTATAGTGGCAACTTACTGTTAATTTACTATATATTATATCTATGTCCAATGGTAGAAACCTGTGACATTCATCACATTTTATGGGCCTGTCAGATATATTACGGCCATCACGCAAGTGGTTGGAGTACATATGTTAAAATAAAAATGATCAGAATGCATGTGGTTATAATGAATAATTTACTTCCCTCAAAAAAAAAAAAAAAAGAATGAATAATTTACTCCTTTTTGTATATAAAAAAATTGTATTAGACTAAGAGACAAGATGATATATATGCATTGATGGCCGATGCCGATGGGTAGGTTGGTCAAAAGTGTACTGCACTCGCAAAATATTAAATTGAGCAACTTTGCTTGAAAAAAAGAAAAAAGTGAAGGATGAATATGAATTACATCAGAATTTTTTTTTTTGAAAGGGAGAAAATATCATTAAAGCTGCTGGAAAACGTCCAGCGACGAGTGAACAATACAGGGGGGGAGAGTATCCCACGAGGTCTCATGGCCAGCCATGGTTTTGGCAATGTAGGCTAGCCCATGAACGATCAAATTCGATGATCTACTAGTCCAATGAAAATTTAAGCCTACAAATTATTGCTTTAAATGAACAACATCTTCGAAAATAGGGAGACAATGCATAGGGCATGACGCCTCGCCATGGGCAGTGAGGATGACCGAGGCTGCATCCCCTATGATGGATACATTGTCGAGGTTTCGAGTTCTGGCCGTCAAAAGCGCTTCCTTAAGGGCGAGAAATTCCGCAATCTCCGGGTTGGTAATGTTAGGAAATTTTTTGGAGAGGCCAAAAATGAGGTGCCCAGATTCGTCAAGGATTGCAACACCAATACCTGCACAACGTTGATGAGGCGAGATCGCACCATCGAAGAAGATTTTCGGCCAGCTGGGGGCGCACCAATAAGGGGGTGGGATTGTAGGTAAGGGGAGTGTCTTTCCGGCCAAAATTTCGCTTCATGATACTCTTTGCGGTGGTGGCGGAGAGGACTAAGGAGCAGGGATCAGGCAAGGAGTTATCGAATTTGCATTTATTCCGGTGAAACCAAATGAGCGAACAAATGACAGAGATGTACTCAATTGGCAGATCCTCTTTGCTCAAAATTAATTCTTGCAACCAAAGATTCCATGAGGGTTGTTGGAATCTGCTTAACATACCATGAAGGTCAAGCATGTGTCCAACGGAAGACGCGAAGGGGCAGTAGAAAAAGGTGTGGGCGGCAGTGTTGTCCGGGGAGAGACAAATAGGGCATGTGGTCGAATCCGGATGCCGTGACTGATCAAATTATCCGATGTCGCGATTGCGGAGGTGCAGCAACGCCATATAAAATTTTTTTATTTTTGGATGGATCTTGAGCTTCCAGAGGTGTCGCCACAGCGGGTTTGGTCCAGAACTTGAGCTAGCACCCGGAGATTTTCGGAGAGGGGATAAGCATGAGTCCAAATATGTGTGGTAGGCCGAGCGGACTGAGTGCTTTCCATTTTTGGTTAAGTGCCAGTGCCATATGTCTCCTCCTGATGAAGCAGGCAAAGAGATGGCGAGGATGGCCTTCACATCATCTTCAGCAAAAATTGAACGGATCAGGGGCTCATCCCATGACTTGGAGGACTCGTTGATAAGAGCGGCGACAGGGGCGGTGGATGGGAGAGTGTTCGGAGGTGTGCGGGGGTAGAAGCAATATGGGCGGGGAAACCACGGGTCTGACCAAATGCCAGTTGTAGAGCCCGAGCGAATAAGACGACGAGCGCCTAGCCGCAGGAGAGGTTTAGTCTCAAGGATACTGCGCCAGGACCAAGAAGGTCGGGAACCAAGTGACGCGTCCAAAAAACTGCCATTCGGATAGTATTTCGCTTGGAAGACTCGAGCAAGCAGAGAAGACGGTCGGGTAAGCAATCTCCAAGCTTGCTTGCTAAGCATTGCCATATTGAAGGCCCTGAAATTCCTGAAGCCGAGCCCTCCCTGGGTTTTGCTAACGGAAAGTTTGTCCTAGGAGGTCCAATGGATTTTTCTTTTTTCTGAACTAGAGCCCCACCAAAAGGCAGCTGCTAATTTCTGGATGTCGTCGAGGATAAGATCAGGGATTTTGAAACAAGACATCGCAAAAGTCGGCATGGCTTGAATCACAGCTTTAATAAGAGTTTCTTTCCCGGCCTGAGACAAACACTTTTCTTTCCACCCTTGTAATTTCTTCCAAATTATGTCCTTTAAACTTGCAAAAACTTCTTTCTTGCTTTTCCCAATGATTGATGGAAGGCCTAAATACTTGTCGTGGCTCTCAACCCGAACCATGCCCAGAATATGTAAGATTTCGGCAATAACATCCGGCTTCGTATTTGGGCTAAAAAACACTCCCGATTTCGCCAAGTTAATCTGTTGGCCCGAACATTTTCCGTACACATTTATGGCAAATTTTAAATATCGAGCTTCATCTGCGGTGGCCCGCCCAAACAAGAGAGTGTCATCTGCAAAGAAAAGATGGGAAACTTTTGGTCCGTGCTTGCAAACAGAGACTCCACCAATTTTTCCGCTGATCTGCAAATCCTGTAAAAGGCAAGAGAAAACTTCCGAGCAAATAATAAATAGGTACGGGGAAAGAGGGTCACCCTGACGGATCCCCCTATGAGGTATGAGATTGCCAAATTCCTTTCCATTAAGGAGAAAGGAGAACGAGGTCGATGTGATGCATAAGCGAATAAGATGAATAAAAGACGCATTAAAACCGAGAGTTTTTAAAACAGCAAAAAGGAAAGGCCGCTCAACACGGTCAAAAGCTTTGCTCATATCCAATTTTACTGACATGAGTCCATGCGAGCCAGAAGTCTTGGAGCGCATGAAGTGATGAGTTTCATAAGCAACAAGAATATTATCCGTGATAAGTCTACCTGGGATGAAGGCGGACTGGGATTCAGAGATAATGTCGGGGAGAAGACCCCAAATTCTGTTCGCAATGCACTTCGAAGCCAGTTTGTAGACAACATTGCAAAGACTAATAGGTCGAAAATGTGTGAGTGATTCAGCGTTTTTATTTTTGGAATAAGAACAATGTGAGTAAAATTTGAGATGGGTGAGGTATCCAGCTTGTTTAAAAAATTAAGAACGGAAATCGTAACATTTTTACCGACTATGTGCCAGAATTTTTGGTAGAAGACCGGGCTCATGCCGTCTGGACCTGGAGATTTGAAAGGATGCATTTCTTTGAGCGCTGCGTACCTCGTCGGCTTTGTAGGGCTGGTTCAGTTGATCGTTCATAAGAGAAGTCACCCTCGGCCTGATCTCTGAGCGCGACTTGCATGTCCGAAATGGTTGGATGAGATATTGAGAAAATGTCGTGGAAGTAACCCATAATAAGTCTTTCAATGGCAGAATCGTCTGAGTATATGTTGCCATTGGGATCTCTCAAATGCGATATATGATTTATGTCATGCCGTTTCGAGGCAAAACGATGAAAGAAAGCGGTGTTGCGGCCGCCTTCTTTATACCAAAATTGTTTTGCTCTTTGGCGCCATTTGAGATCGTTCTGTTCTAGAAGGAAGTCGTGCAGCATTGATAAATCGTGTATCTCCTTCTTTACAGTTTCTGTGATGGTTCGCTTCTTTAGGGCTTCAATATTCTTTTTGATATTGGCAATGCGTTTGGGAAGATTGCCAATTGCCTTTTTGCTCCAATCAAGAAGTCCTATGGAACAGTTTTGGATCATGTCCTGAAGAGATTCCAAGCTTGAGTACCAATGTTCCTTAATGACATTCTCACAATCCTTTGATTTAATCCAACAGGCTTCAAATCGGAAACGTTTTTTCTTGCGATATGGGCTGTGGTGGGTAGTGCGGGTGTTGAGTTGGATAAGGAGGGCATGATGGTCGGAGGAGACAGTGGGAATGTGTTCTATGGTGTGGCGGGGAAAGAGGGATTGGAGGGGGGCGTTGCCCACAGCGATCGAGACGGGCTTGTTGGGTGGAAGGATGGATGGAGAGACGTTGCCAGGTGAAAACCGAGCCCTTGTATACCATGTCAGCTAAACCACAAAAATTGAGCGCATCGCGAAAAGTTTGGATTTGCCATTCGGCTCGGAGGCCCCTCCCATTGAATTCTGATTGAGAGAGGACTTCGTTGAAGTCTCCGAAGCAAATCCAAGGAGAGGGATCGGGTGGGTGGGTACGTCTGAAGAAGTCCCAAAAATTCCGGCGCTGAGAGACATCCGGTTCACCATAAACCCTTGTAACTCTGAATATGTTACCCAAAAAAGAACAGTCGGCATCAATAAATCTAGAAGAAAAAATGCGAAGAGACACTTGGATATCTTTGCGCCATGAAAAGAGCGAGGCCTCCCAATTTTCCGATGGCGTCAACAGAAATACCATGGAGGTTGAAGGTGTCTTTGATTTTGTCAATCAAAAGATGAGAGCTTTTAGTTTCGCATAAGAATACCAAGTGGGGCGACTTAAGGCGAATAAAATCGCGTAGTTCTCTAATAGGGTTTTGTATAATAGTTCAGTCTATTAGTAGGCATTGTTGAGGCAGCAGGGCTGACACCAAAATTACACCCAGAAACAAAAAAAATTAAAACATTACATATAACGAATAAAATGTTAAAAAGTTACAAAGATGGCGGGGGAATGCCATTTGAAATAAAATTGAAAAAATAAAAAACGAGAGCTAAACAATGGAAGATGAAGTGCAACGAAGATTTGGGGAGAAGAAACTGAAAAATATTTGCAATAGTGACAGAAGAAAAGCTAAGGAAGAAAAACAGAGAAAAAAATAAGAGGAACGCTATTTACACCCGGAAAACTTATCAATACACCATTTCTTTTTAATTATAAAACTACCATCAACTGAAAAGACTAAAATGCACTTACCACCTACCAAATTTAGAATACACCCACCAAATATTCTAAGCCAAAAACTTGTGTGAGACGGTCTCACGGATTTAGATCCGTGAGACGGAGCCCTTACACAAAGTTTTAAAGGTTTTTTTTCAGATTTTATTTTTCTTAGGGTTTATATTTGGTTTTTTAGGGTTTATTTTGTTTCTTGGGTTTATTTTTAATTGATTTGGGTTTTTAGGATTTTTAGTTTTTTTAGGGTTTATTTTTTATTTTTTGGGTTTATTTTTGTTTTTCGGGTTTATTCTTCATGGTTCATGTTTTTAGGGTTTATTTTTGTTTCTTCATGGTTCATTATTATTTTTAAATTTATTTTCATGGTTCATGTTCTCAAGATGGAGTGAGGTCCGTCTCTTTGATTTAGATCCGTGAGACCGTCTCACAAGAGACTTGCTCATATTCTAAATACACCCCCATTTTTTTCCTAAATCTTACAATCTTCTTTCCCCACCCCACCCCTCCCTATTCTTTCTCCTTCTTCCGCACACGTTTGAAAGTCTTCTAGGTCATTTGATCCACTGTAGATAAAAGTAGTTCTATATGTTTTTATCCCGCACACGATTAATTGCTTATTTTCCATTATTCTAGGATTTTGCATTTTCCGGCCATGGGTAAATATAGAATGGAATCATAGAAGAAAAATGTGCATCAGTGTTTTCTCTTAGATTGTAAATTACAATTCTTAATTCAATATAAATATATGTCATGTCAATTACAAGTTTTAAAAATAAAGGTAGAATCTTAACCAAAAGTAAAACACATAAATAAATTAGGGATAATTACAAAAACACCCCAAGGTTTGGGCTAATTACAAAAAAATCCAGAGATGTTTCAAAATTACAAAAAGCCCCCCGGTTTGATTTTGGCTTAAATTTAAGGGGTTAATTGTAATATTTCTACAAATATCGGGGTGGTTTTTTGAAATGTTTTTGCTTATGAAGGGGAGGGTGTAAGCGAGAATCAAATCGTAAGGGGTTTTTGTAATTTTCAAAAATCTCTGGGTTTTTTTGTAATTACCCCAAACCTCAGGGGTTTTTATGTAATTATCCCAATAAATTATTTCAATTAGAGATTTTTATACAACTGACAAAAGAATAAACCTGCCATATAATATGAATAGCTCAAATAATGTATTAAGCTAGTACCCGTAATATACTTTGCTATAATATGACTTCATCGAGCCTCTAGCAGCGTAATGGTGTATTCATTCGATGAGGTTGCTGGATTCGTGCTGGTTGTCGTCTCCGAACCAAAACCATGTCGTTCTGTGAAAAAACCAGGCTGTTTGGCTTCAGGCAAATCGCCTCCACTGCCCAACATCAGAACCACCAAAGACATGCTTGGCCGATCTTCGGGACGTTGTTGGACACACAATAGAGCCACATGAATCGATCGTAGTAATTCGTATATGTAAATTGAGCTGACAATGTTAGGATCAACCAGTTCCAAGGACCTTCCTTCTTTGTATAGTATCCATGCCTGAAATTATCAAGTCATTGAAGTGCTGCTATTCTGTTTTTTGGAATAACTACCAATACTAATCTTGAGATTTAATCTAAGGGATAATTACAAAAACACCCCTAAGGTTTGGGATAATTACAAAAAAACCAGAATTATTTGAAAATTACAAAAAGCCCTTGAGATTGATTCCATCTTACATTTTCCCGGTGATTTTCGAAAACACTAAAAAAAAAAACTGACATTTACAAAAATATTATAGTTACCACCTTAAATTTAAGACAAAACAAAACTTGAATGTTTTTTTTTGTAATTTTGAAACATGTCTTGGTTTTTTGTAATTAATCCAAACCTCAGGTTTTTTTTGTAATTATCCCTTAATCTAATTATAAAAAGGGATAATTACAAAAATACCAGAGGTTCGGGCTGATTACAAAAAAACCAAGAATTTCTGAAAATTTGAAAAAAAAACCTTTGATGTTTGATTCCGTCTTACATTTTCTCCGTTCATAAGTAAAGAAAATATTACAGTTGCCCCCTTAAATTTAAGACATTATCAAATCGGAGGGGGCTTTTTCTAGTTTTGAAACATCTATGGGTTTTTTTTGTAATTAGCCCAAACCTCTTATAAAAATAGTAAAGGTATCTTTCAGAACCACAAATAACAATGACATATGTTTCTGTTGTACACCTTGCACAAATTTAAAGAAATTGTAATTTTAAAAGATAACCGGATTATTTTGTAATTATGCTGAATCTGAAGGATAGTTTTTGTAATTATCCCTTTTTTTCCAACAGAATGTTGAAAAGTAATTTCAAGTATATATACTAAAGGCAGGTAATAATATTTCCAAGGCTGAACACTTACATGTCCAACAAGATTGTGGTGGTGATCTTTGTGATGAAATCCTCTGTTTCTCTGACCGCTCACGATTTCAAGCACTAAAACACCAAAGCTATATACATCTGATTTTATTGAGAACAAGCCATCCACAGCATATTCTGGTGACATATAGCCGCTGCATGATTGTTAAAAGCCATTAAATTGCATGAGCAGATATTGTAAAAGCAACTATATTGCATCTATCAGATATGAAGAAATTGAGATTCTTACTATGTTCCAACTACTCGGTTTGTGTTGGCTTCCGTCTCATTCCCTCCAAAAATTCTGGCCATCCCAAAGTCTGATATTTTTGGGTTCAGCTCAGTGTCCAACAATATGTTACTAGCTTTGAGGTCTCTATGGATAATTCTTAGCCGAGAATCCTGATGAAGATACAAGAGTCCCCTCGCGATACCATTAATGACATTATACCGCGTTGGCCAATCGAGCTGCTTACTTTTTGTTTTATCTGTTAAATGATTTTTGTACGTTATTTTGATTCTCAGTGGAATTATGAATTATATACATTGTTGCAAGATCCTCACCAAATAGGAAGAAGTCGAGACTTTTGTTAGGCATGTACTCGTAAATCAACATCTTTTCGTCTCCTTGAATGCAGCATCCTAAAAGCTTCACAAGATTTCGATGTTGAAGCTTTGCAATACAGATAACTTCGTTCTTGAACTCATCAAGTCCTTGTGAAGAAGTTTTCGACAGCCGTTTAACAGCAATTTCCTTTCCATCTTCCAGCATTCCCTAAGATTTTAAAAATAAATAAAAATCCACGGTAAAAGTGCTGAACTTGAAATAATACAGAATGCTGTTTAGCTTAAGTTTCTCTTCTGTTTTGTAATATAGCTGGTGTTTCTTTTTATAAATTCTTGCTACCATAACTTAATAAGGAGTACAAAAGAAACAATAAAGATCAATGCAAATTTACCTTATAAACAGGTCCAAATCCACCTTCCCCAAGCTTGTTGATGTTTGAGAAACTATTGGTCGCTTTATCTACAGTCGATAAGTCGTACATAGGCAGCTCCAAGTCTTCGCCATTACCTTCTTCGTGCCCTCCTGCAACATGACAATCATGGCTAAATATAACTGACAAGTTCCAAGGTAGGCATAGACACCTCTCTTCTTGTTCTTTCTTTTTCTGATAATTACAAAAGGCCCCCTAAGGTTTGAGCTAATTACAGAAAAGCCAAAAGGTTTTTGAAAATTACGAAAACGTTTGATTGTGTCTTAAATTTAATAGGGTAACCGTAATATTTTGATAAACGTAATGTGAACATTTGAAATGTTTTTTTTTTTTGCATATGAAGGGAGAAAATGTAAAACTGATCAAACCTAAAGATTTTTTTTTTGTAATTTTCAAAAATTTATGGGGTTTTTGTAATTAGCATGAACCACAGGGTTCTTTTTGTAATTATCCCTTATTATTATTTTTTCTTCAGCAGTCAGCACTCAACATAAAATGCCCAAAACTTCCTTACCTTGTTGCCTCAACTTTTGATTCTTCTTCTTCTTCCTCTTCCAAATAAACAACCCCAAGCTGAGGCCAAGCAGAGCAATCCCCGCCAATGATGCCAAAATAGCGATAAGTGTTGTTCGTCTATTCCCACTGGAATCTGTATCATTTGCAAGCCAAAACAAAATAATTGTGTTTAAAATGTTGCCACATACACATTAAGAACCTAATGTATCCATAACATATATCTAAAAAGCATGTTTATCATCTATATTTACTGAATTCAGAAGCAGCCATAAGTTATGTAACAGAACTTATATCCTTATATTGAAAATAGAAACTTCACCTAATTCAGAAGCAGCCATTCTGATATAAATCACTTGTTCTTCTCCAGATAACTCTCTAATGTCAACCAAGTCTCCAAACCAAAGCAAGCATCCACTCCCCCATTCCTTATATCCAAATTCGAGTATGCCATACACGAACAATTCCTCAAGCACACCGCCTCGCATTCTTCAAGGTTCAAGCTTTCATTAAACCACGTGAGTCGAGAATCCGGCATTTTAATACCGGAGTAACTCAAAAACACATCGTCCTGACAGGTCAAGTTAGTCCTCCGAACACACCCGCCCGACCAATCAGACCCAACCCAACTCTGTTCATCTCTCGGCACAAATCTGTCCAAACACACACAAGCAGGTGAATTCCCGTGTCACAACTCCCATGCGCACCACATAACCGATAATTATCGCATATATCCGCGGTAAATTGTAGTAAACCACCCATTCTTGGCTCCGGTTCACCCACGTCCAACGCTGTCCGACCCCAGTCCGGCTCAAAGTGAACCTGGAAACAACCGAAGTGTCAATAGCATCTTCCCTGTAATATATCACCGAACTATTCATGAATAAACCTGCCGTGAACGTCGGGTTTCGTCTCACGCTAGGCGTCCCGCTAAAATGCATACCGTCCAGGGTCCGAGCCTGTACAGCACAGTGTCACCCTGTTAATGACCACCTGAGGATATCCAGAAATATCCAACCGAAATGAGAAATACCCTGCAGCTGGATTATCAATATCTCTCCACGACGAGACGTAACGTTCCCAGCCTGTAACCAAGTTCCACCCGAAATCCATGCCCTGTAAAAACGTGTCAGTTGGAAAATCAAAACTCTGCCACAGATAATTATTCCCTGGCCGATCATCGTTCGCGTCTCGTATGACGAGATTTCCTGAGTCAAGCAATTGAACAAACGGGTTCTGTGCGACTCTCGACGTGTTAGAAGACCATACGGTGGCGTTAGTTTCGCCCCGGAGAAGTAATTGGCCTGACGGGTTGAGTATCAAGACCCCTGATGTTGTGTTTCTTAGAGGGGATTCTCTGTTAGCAACCCAAATCGGGGTTCTAACGCTTATATTCCTGTACCATATTCCCACGTACCTGTTTGTGGAATTGCCTGGAGTGAAAAATCCAAGCTCAAAACTTTGGGCCTGGGAAACAATTGTATCACCATCTCTAATGATCTGAGTTGTATTTATTGTATCAGTGGCACTGGAAATTCCCAAAATGAACTGAAAGTATAATAAGAAAATAAGAAAAGAGGAATCTTTAATCCATCTTTTCATGTTTCTGTTAGGTGAAATTATTGTATTAATTGTTGGCACAATATTCTGAAATTATACAGAGTTGAGCTTGTGTAGACAGGCTTATGTTATGAGTGTAAACACGATAAATTATAATTTGATTTACTCCGGAATTTTTGGAGTTTTGGGATTAGAAATTCAACGAAAAGGAAAATAAAAAGAGATACGGATCCTGACTGGCAATGTGGAGGTTTCAAAGTCAGTCTTCTCTTTGAAATGTTGTTAAATAATGAGGTTGCTGAGTTCTTTCTAAGAGATTATAACAACTTCGTGTTTCAACCAACAAACATATATATTGACCAAAACACTAGCGAGAATTTCAAGAATGGGGGCTAAACCATAGCGACTGGGATCTTCTATTTTAGAATAATGTTTCGTTTCTTATTCTTGTATACACAATGGCGGAGGGAAAGGGGGGCCAATCTGGGCCGGCCCCCATCTTTTTATAAAACAAAAATTACACTATATAATTTTAAAAAAATATTTTAAGTATATTTTATATGATTTTCTTATCCACTTCACCCCGAAATATTTTTGGCTCCGCCCCTGTGTATACGGAATTGATTGCGACGTGTAATGAGTATATTTTGTGAAGGGAAAATGTGTGTTTCAAAGGTTTCACATTTGGTCAATACATGAGCTTCAACAGGAGTTGGGCTTGGTTGTTTTGGGCCTGTTGGCCAAACCAAGTATTCTGCTTTCACAGGTCTTATTTAACAATTGGGCTACCTTCTCAAAACAAAAAACAAAAAAAAACAAACACTTGGGTTACAATATCATATGAATTAATTCTTGTTCAAAATAATACTGATTTCAGTTCTATTTACTCTTTAGACAACAAGAATCTTGAACTGTAATTTGATAGGAAGAAACATAGCAATAAATTCATCTGCTGGAGCAACAATGGCCAGAACTCAATCCTTGTTATCGCCCGTCTAGCGTTGTGATGGTGATTTCATTTGTACAACTGGCTGGACAGGGTCTTGCCTTACTTTCCGATGCAAATGTATCATTACCTGTGAAAAAACCAGGACGATTAGCTTGAGGCAGCGGGCGCAGAGTCATTGCTCAACATTGTGACCACTGAAGTCATGCTAGGTCTATCTTCTGGACGTTGTTGCACGATAACAGCCCTAAATTTATTAGTCGCAGCACTTCGTTTAAATGATCCAAGTCGTGTAGATAAGCGTCGACTAGTTCTATCGACCTTCCTTCTTTGTAAAGTGTCCATGCCTGTGTAACCAAGTAAATGATCATTATCAATTAGACCTTGTTATCAGGAAAATTGATAATATACTCGAGAGCAAGAAAAATTACATGTCCTAGAAGGCCGAGGCTGCTATCTGCATGAGAAAATGCACTGTTTCTTTTCCCACTAACAATTTCTAGCACAAGGACTCCGAAGCTGAACACGTCTGATTTTACTGAGAACCGGCCATGAACTGCATATTCAGGCGACATGTAGCCGCTGCATGAAAAATGTTAGACCATAACACAATGGAAGTGTTTATTAGGTGTTTTTATTTTATTGATGTACTTACTATGTTCCCACAACTCGGCTCGTCCTGTCTTCTGTCTCTTTTCCTCTGAATATTTTAGCAATGCCGAAATCTGATATCTTTGGGTTCATTTCACTATCCAGCAATATGTTGCTTGCTTTAAGGTCCCTATGGATTATTCTCAACCGCGAATCTTGGTGAAGATACATAAGCCCTCTGGCTATTCCGTTTATTATATGAAATCTCATAGGCCAGTCGAGGGACATTCTGTTGGTTTGATCTGCCAAAAGTTTCCATATCTGATTAATATACTTGATCAGTTGATCAAGGTCCTAGGTGGAACATAATCACATATGTGTATATAATCTTGCAAAAATGATTTATTTTTCAGTTTGGATAATTACAAAAACACCCTGAAGTTTGGGCTAACTACAAAATAAAATCCAGAAAATTTTGAAATTACAAAAGCCCATTTAGGTGTGATACTTCTTACATTTCCCCTTCATAGGTAAAAAATTTCAAAAGCTCCGCCTTATATTTATCAAAATATTACAGTTCCCCTTAAATTTAAGACATAATTAAATCTCAAGTTTTTTTTTTTTTTTTTGTAATTTTCGAAACTGAGAAATCACTTCTCGTCGAGAATGTACCGCATCGATTTTTAAAAAATGACCAAATATCTCACCAGAAAAACCAAGAAGAATATGGCCAATAATTTTTAGTCAAGATGGATTGAAAGCACGATTTTTGAAAATATTTAATTTTAAGAAAACGTAAATGACAAGATTGGCCTATTACGATCAAAAAAAAAAAAAAAAATCTAAACAAATTGGCCAGTTCTGAAAGAACATTAAAGCAACACGCTTAAAGCAACACGCATTAAAACTTGGCAGCACAAAACAACGGTTCTAAAAGAACATTCGGTTGTTGAATATAGCCATCAAGACGTATAACTTAGACCACTGTCAAAAACCCGAAAGCTCCAAACCGAAACAAACTCGATGGAAGATAAGCTCACATGCCTCAGATTCTCACTGAAACAATGAACTTCTGTTAAGGGCATAAATTTTTTCCTCGAAATCAGTTCCATGGTGTTGGGAATATATTACAATCCTCCCAAGACTTTAGCGTTCCTCAAAAGATATCTTTCCATGTTAAACTCAGGCTCTATACACTCCAATCAATCGATTCTTACAGTTATAAGAAGTCAAAATAGACATTTAGGTACAATGTGGGGTTCCATCCAGCATTTTAGATCAATATTGACCTGATGATAAAACAAAAAGAAAAGAAATGCCAAACCCCAGACATAAAACGCGAAGAAGTAGAAATTCTTGACGAAAGAGAAAAGAAGAAAGTTTAAAAACAAACCTTACGGATTATAAGGGCATCAAGATTATCATCTTTTCCAAGGAAATTTGAGAGAAAACGCCAATTCGAGTTTAGTTAAATTATGAAACTTTATAGTCGGAGTATAGAGAATGTTGAGTTAGGAACCTGTACAGAAATAAGCTTTCACACCAGATATTACAGAGAGTATAAGAACAACGGTATAAAATGGACTGGGAGAGGCTCCAATTTACTAAATCTAAAGAAAAAAGCTTTTAAAAACACTCTTTATGCCGTGCTAATCCAGCCATTAGATAACAAGTCTCATTCACCTGGTTCAATTCAATGGAATTCTTCTCAATTCTTGCAGATTCCCATCTTTCCTATCTCCCGTCTAGCAGTGTGACGGTGATCTCATTTGTAGAACTGTTTGGGCATGCATTACTTTCTGACACAGCTGGACTATTTTCAGTGAAAAAGCCAGGTCGATTAGCTTGAGGCAGAACTAAGTCATTGCTCAACATTGCCACCACTGAATTCATGTTAGGTCTATCATTTGGATGTTGTTGCACGCACAAAAGGGCCAAATGTATTAGTCGTAGCACGTCATTTAAATGATCCAAGTTGTGTAAATAAGTGTCAACTAGTTCTATTGACCTTCCTTCTTCGTGAAGTGTCCATGCCTGTGTAACCAAGTAACTCATATCAAATGGACATTGTTATCAGGAAAAATGCCAAACATAACTCAAGAATGTGCTAATATACAAGAAAAATTACGTGTCCTAAAAGGTTGAGGCCGCGATCTCCATAAGAAAATGCCCTGTTTCTTTCCCCACTAACAATTTCTAGCATAAGCACACCAAAGCTGAACACATCTGATTTTACTGAGTAACGGCCATGGACTGCATATTCGGGCGACATGTATCCGCTGCATGAAAAATGTCAAACCGAAAATGATGTTTAACACAATGGAAATGTTTATTAGGTGGTTTATGTTGCTGATATACTTACTATGTTCCAGCAACTCGGTTCGTCTTATCTTCTGTCTCGTTTCCTTTGAATCTTTTAGCAATGCCAAAGTCTGATATCTTTGGGTTCATGTCACTATCTAGCAATATGTTGCTAGCTTTGAGGTCTCTATGGATTATTCTCAACCGCGAATCGTGGTGGAGGTACATGAGCCCTCGGGCAATTCCAGTTATTATGTGGAATCTCTTAGGCCAATCGAGGGACATTCTTTTTTTTCGATCTGCCAAAAGTTTTTGTATTTGGTTAATATACTTGATCAGTTGATCAAGGTGGAACACCTTGTGTATATGCTCTTGGAACAATGTTTTTCTTTTCTTTCAGTCCATAATATTTAGGGATAATTACAAAAAACTCCTTGAGGTTCGGGCTAACTACAAAAAAATCCTGAGGCTTTTGAAAATTGCAAAAAAAACATTGACGTTTGCTTCTCTTACATTTTCCCCCTTCGTAAACAAAAAAACATTTTAAAAATCCCTCTAATAGTTATAGAAATAAAACAGTTATCCCCTTAAATTTAAGACAAAAGCAACCATGAGGGGGCTTTTTGTAATGTTTAAACATCTCCCGGTTTTTTTTGTGTAATTAGCCCAAACCTCAGGGGCTATTTTGTAATTATCCCTAATAATTATTTAGACAATCTTCAAATCTGGACAGTTTGCGCTGATTGCATCAAAGTTAGAAATTCTCACCGAACAGAATCAAGTCCAGGCTTCCATTCGGCATGTATTCATATATTAGCATTTTCTCCTCTCCTTGTATACAACATCCCAATAGTTTCACAAGATTTCGATGTTGAAGCTTGGCTATGCATATGACTTCATTCATGAATTCGTCAAGTCCCTGTATGGAAGTTTTTGATGGTCGTTTCACCGCTATATCTTGTTCCTCGTCTAGTGTGCCCTGAAAATGAAGTTGTGCAGTGTAACATGCTTGAGTACAATTTTACCTAATAAACATGTCCTTATCCAATTCTAGTTTTAATAAATGTATAACGGTAAGTTCGCCTGATTAATTATTTTATTTCATTTACTTTCAGAAAACTAAATATGCTTGAGTACAATGTTACCTTATAAACAGGTCCATATCCACCCTCTCCAAGCTTGTTTGTGACCGAAAAGTTATTAGTGGCTTTTGAGATTGTAGACAAGTCAAATAATGGAAGTTCTAAGTCTTTGCTATGGAGTTCAATATAGTTTCCTGCAAAACAAGTAATTTGGATTAGTTCAAGAACAGTAGAAAAGCAGTCACCCCGTGCAAGAATCAATGCATAATTCTCTCGTACTTTATACTCATTCTTTTCAAACAGAAAAATGGAGTACGCTTACCAGTTTTTCTTCCCTTCCTGTCATTCTTCTTCTTCTTCCGAACATGTAGAAACACAGTCAGTCCTAACAGGACTATTCCTATTGTTGTCAAACTAACAATAAGTGTTTTCTTTCTATTTCCATTTGAGTCTGCAATATTTTCAGTATAAAATTTCAAGATAACACAATTCAGATGCTGATAAAAACAAAGAATTCATGGAACTAGAAATTTATATGTTGTTTCACATAAATTCTTACCTAATTCAGAGGAAGACATTCTGATATAAAGATCTTGTCCACCAGAAGACATAACTCTAATGTCAACCAAGTCCCCAAACCAAATCAGGCATCCACTTCCACCTCCACTGATATCCAAGTTCGTATACGCCATACAAGAGCAATTCCTCAAGCACTCCACTTCACATTCTTCAAGCGTCATGCTTTCATTATGCCACGAATTTCTTGCATCCGGCAACTTAATATCAGAATACTTCAAGAATCCATCCCCAACCGTACAATTCAAACCCGTCCTTCGAACGCACCCATTCGATGACCAATCCCCCCTACTCCATCCTTCTGGATTTTCAGGTTCAAATTTGTCCAAACATCCACACACAAGGAAATTCCCAACATTACAACTTCCGTACGCTCCACATAAATTGTAAGTATCACAATTATCAGCCGGCAAACTAAGGTACCGTAGCCAGCCCTGAGTTTGATCAACCCATCCCAAGCGCTGTCCAACACCGCTCGGATTCACGGTAAAGATTGTAATAGCTGACGTGTCAATAGCTTCCCCTCTGTAATAAACACCGTTCTTGTTTATGTGGGTCCCAAATACGAACGTCGGATCATTGCTCGCATCTGGTGTCCCACTAAATCCCAGACCATTCCACGGTCCTACTCTACACGTCGTAACTGCCCCTCTTTTCATGATCGCTTGTGGATATCCAGTTGGATCCAAGTGGACTGTGAAGTTTCCAGGGGCGGGATCGTCATAAGTCTTCCATGACGAAAGGTAGCTCTCTATACCGGTGACATAGTTCCAGCCAAAGTTCATACCGTCTAAAAGTGTATCAGTCGGATAATCGAAACTCTGCCACAGGTAACTATTCTCTGTCCGATCATCATGATTGTCATTTGCATCCCGCACAACAAGATTTCCTGAGTCAAGCAATTGAACGAACGGGTTGTGTGCAGCTCTAGACGTGTTAGTAGACCATATAATGCTATCGGTGTCATCGAGAAGAACCAATATCCCTGGTTCGATTACCGTCAAGACACCTGAGGTGATGTTCCTTAGCGGGATTTCTCTGTTTGCAACCCAAACAACAGTCCTGACAGTGATATTCTTGTACCATATTCCCACATACCAATTCTGGGAGTTTCCAGGGCTGAAAAATCCCAGTTCAAAACTTCCACCAGATGAAACCAAAGTCTGGTTACCACTAATGGTCTGATTTGTATTTATGGTATCATTTGCATTGGAAACATTCTTGTTGGACAATATGGATGATAGGAGAAAAAGAAAGCAGATGTCTTTTATTGATCTTTTCATGGCTCTTTCTTCGAAAAGTAATTAGGATGAAGAAATAAAAAAACTAACACGTCTAAGTGCAAAACCTGCAAAAAGTAAATTATAATCTGACATGGTCCTGGCCTCCTGGGTTTCGGTGATTGGAAGGAAATATACTGAATTTCCCGGTAAAACCATGGCGTCTGAAAAGCAATTTAGAATTTTTTAGGTTTAAAGTCAGTCTTCTCTTTGAAATGTTGCATGTTTACTGATTGTGTCTTTTATTTCTTTTACTTGATTTTGCCAGGTGGAGAAGACTGGAGAGAGACTGGGGAGAGACATACGTGGACGGCGGCACAAATTAGTCACAAAAATTGTAAATTATTTGTCCACCTAATGGGTTATGATTTTAGAGGTCAAACACGAAATGATAAAATATTTTGTGGATGAATTTTTCAATTGGTAATAGTATGAGATAATAAAATAGGGATAATTACAAAAAGGACCCCTGAAGTTTCACCTAATTACAAAAAAACCCAACTGACTTCTAAAATTACAAAAATTACAAACTGCAATATTTTTATACATATGAATGGGAATTTTGAAATATTTTTGGCTTATGAATGGTTTTAAATGTTAGACAAAATAATTGATGTGGTGATCTTTTTTTAGTAAATAATGATTTGATGCGATTTACGATTGGAAAAAATTAAGAGAAAGTAAATAGTGTATTTGTGATATGATTGTGAATAAAAATAATATTGGTGATTGAAAAATGAGAATGAACGAATAATGTATTTTTAAAATATTTTTTAAAAATCTTCACAACCAATCGCATGTTAGGCCAAAAATTGTTTTGAGGAAAAAAATTGCAAATTCTTTTAACAACCAATCGCAACCTAAGTATTATGACTCTTTAAATATATATTACAAGTAGTTTAAAATTTGGGGAGGGGGAGTCTGCCAAATTTTTGTCTGTAACAGAAATAGTTTTTAGCAATTTTTTTCTAAAGCATGTTTTTTAGCTCAATTGTCCAGTCTGCCTTTTTTATTTATTTCTCGAGACCGGTACTTTTCTCTGGACCGAGAATCATTTCTTGTGATCAAGATATATTCCTCGATCTTGAGAAATGTACCACATCAATTTTTCAAAAACTGACCAAATACCTCACTAGAAATTACAAGAAGGGTATAACCGTTAGTTTTTAGTTAAAATGAATATAAAACACTCTTGTACTAATCCAGTCACTAGATAACATGTCTCATTCAACCTGTTCAATTCAACGCCATTCTTCTCATTTGTTGCAAACGTTCCTATCTCCGTCTAGCAGTGTGACGGTGATTTCATTTGTAGAACTGCTTGGATTTTGGCTTGCATTACATTCTGACATAACTGGACAATTTTCGGTGAAAAAGCCAGGGCGATTAGCTTGAGGCAGAATTAAGTCATTGCTCAACATTGAGACCACTGAATTCATGTTCGGTCTATCATCCGGATGTTGTTGCACGCATAAAAGAGCCACATGTATTAGTCGAAGCACGTTGTTTGAATGATCCGAGTTGTGTAAATAAGCGTCAACTAGTTCTATTGACCTTCCTTCTTCGTGAAGTGTCCATGCCTGTGTAACCAAGTAAATCATATCAAATGGACCTTGTTATCAGGAAAAATGCCAAGCATAACTAATATACAAGAAAAATTACGTGTCCTAGAAGGTTGAGGCCACGATCTCCATAAGAAAATGCCCTGTTTCTTTCCCCACTAACAATTTCTAGCACAAGCACACCAAAGCTGAACACATCTGATTTTACTGAGTAACGGCCATGGACTGCATATTCGGGCGACATGTAGCCGCTGCATGAAAAATGTCAAACCAAAAATGATGTTTAGCACAATGGAAATGTTTATTAGGTAGTTTATGTTGCTGATATACTTACTATGTTCCAGCAACTCGGTTCGTCTTATCTTCTGTCTCGTTTCCTTTGAATCTTTTGGCAATGCCAAAGTCTGATATCTTTGGGTTCATGTCACTATCTAGCAATATGTTGCTAGCTTTGAGGTCTCTATGGATTATTCTCAACCGCGAATCGTGGTGGAGGTACATGAGCCCTCTGGCAATTCCATTTATTATGTGGAATCTCTTAGGCCAATCAAGGGACATTCTCTTTTTTGATCTGCCAAAAGTTTTGTTATTTGGTTAATATAACTGATGCAGTTGATCAAGGTGGAATATCTAATAACACCTATCTATAACATTATTAGGGTGAATGTATCAGTAAATACTAATAAACTAAGTCTATCTTCAAATCTGGACTAGCATTAATTTCTGAATCTCTGCCTATTTAAGCTATTGCTGTTGTGAACTAACAGGCTACATGCTTTATATTACTAAACCACGACACACTTTTGAGGTGATCGAACCAAAGTAAGAAATTCTCACTGAATAGAACCAAGTCGAGGCTTTTGTTAGGCATGTATTCATATATTAGCATTTTCTCCTCTTCTTCTATACAGCATCCCAATAGTTTCACAAGATTTCGATGTTGAAGTTTGGCAATACATATAACTTCATTCTTGAATTCATCAAGTCCCTGCGTGGATGTCTTTGATAAACGTTTGACAGCTATATCTTGTCCATCTTCTAGAGTGCCCTGAAAAAAGAAGACGTGCTTGATCAAAAGCAACAGCGGAACCAAGGGGGGCAGCGAATTTTTCAAAACTATATCTAAACTAATGAAAAATTATACATTTGCCTCCCAAGAATTTTGAGGAAAAATTCATTCTATTGGTCTTCAAAAATAGTTTTGCCCCCCAAGTCCCTAATCCTGCATCTGCCACTGATCAGAAGGTTTCTATTTAATCAAAATGAAGTAGTGCACTGTAACATTAAATCAATAAAATTTATCTTTTACATGTTTCTTTTTTCTAATTGCTCATGCTATGTGCTAATAACAATGCTAGCAAGTATGAACCTGAACTTCTCAGTAGCTAGATATATGGAGCAGGTTTAATTTAAAGTTTACAGAATTTCATTTTTTTCTTTTATCACGTGTCATTCTGAATTTCAGGTGAAAATGCAGAAAATTTTCTGTATGGTCCATGTGTATGATAAAGAATTGTACACAGTTATTAATTATCATTTATTCGGAAAATTGAATTCATCGTTTAATAAATGTGACGGGTAACTTGCAATGTTTTCCTGATTAAATTTGTTTTATTTACTTTCAGAAAACAAAATATGAGTACATTGTTACCTTATAAACAGGTCCATATCCACCCTGTCCAAGCATGTTTTTGAATGAAAAGTTATTAGTAGCTTTTGAGATTGTAGACAAGTCAAATAATGGCAGCTCTAAGTCTTTGTCATGGGTTCCATTCTGGTTTCCTGCAAAACGAGTAATGTGGAGAATCAATGTGTTTGTGTATTTGTCTGTGCACTTGTGTGAGATTTTAATGCACAGTTCTCTCATTTCCAAGACTAGCTTTAAACTCATTCTTTTCGAACGAAAAATTGAGTACGCTTACCGGCTTTTCTTCCCTTCGTCTCATTCTTCTTCCTCTTCCAAACGTATAGAAGCACGCTCAGGCCTAGTAGTAGTAGGACGATTCCTACTGCTGTCAAACTAACTATAAGTGTCCTCTTTCTATTTCCATTTGAGCCTGCTGCATTTTCAGTATAAAATTTCAAGATAACATAATTTCAGATGCTGATAACACAAAGAATTCACAAAACTAACAACTTATAATTTGTTTCACATAAACTCTTACCTAACTCAGAGGAAGCCATTCTGATATAAAGGTATTGTCCATCTGCAGAAAAAACTCTAATGTCAACCAAGTCTCGAACCAAAGTAGGCATCCACTTCCTCCTCCCCTGATATCTAAGTTCGTATACGCCATACATGAGCAATTCCTCAAGCACTCGACTTCACATTCTTCGAGCGTCATGCTTTCATTGTACCACGAATTTCGTGCATCTGGAAACTTAATATTAGAATACTTCATGAATCCATCACCAGCTGTACAATTCAAGGGTGCCCTTGACGCACCCATTCGCTGACCAAGCCCCCTACTCCATCCTTCAGGATCTTTAGGTTCAAATTTGTCCAAACATCCACATAGAGGAAATTTCCAACGTTACAACTGCCGTGACGCTCCACATAAATTGTAGGCATCACAATCATCTGCCGGTAAACTAACGTATTTTACCCAGCTCTGAGTTTGATCAACCCATTCCCAGCGCTCTCCTTTGCCACTCGGATTCACGGTAAAGATTGTAATAGCTGACGTGTCAATAGCATCTCCTCTGTAATAAACACCATTCTTGTCCATGTGTACCCCAAATACGAATCTTGGATCATTGCTCGCATCCGTGCACCGCTAAATCCAAGACCATTCCACGGTCCTAATCTACACATCGTAACTGCCCCTCTTTTTAGGAGCAGCTGTGGATATCCAGTCGGTTCCAAGTGGACTGTGAAGTTTCCAGCGGCAGGATCGTCATTGGTCTTCCATGACGAAAGGTAACTCTCTACACCTGTGACGTAGTTCCAGCCATTGTTCATACCTACTAAAAATGTATCAGTGGGATAATCGAAACTCTGCCACAGGTAACTATTCTCCGCCTGGTCGTCATCATTGTCATTTGCATCCCGCACAACAAGATTTCCTGAGTCGAGCAATTGAACGAACGGGTTGTGTGCGACTCTAGACGTGTTAGTAGACCATATGACGGTGTTGGTGTCATTGAGAAGAACCAGAATCCCTGGTTCGATTACCGTCAAGACACCTGTGGAGATATTCCTTAGTGGGATTTCTCTGTTTGCAACCCAAACCACAGTCTTGGGTGTGATTTTCTTGTACCATATTCCCACGTACCAATTATGGGAGTTTCCAGGGCTAAAAAATCCCAGTTCAAATGTCCCCCCTGAGGAAACCAGAGTCTGGTCATCTCTAATGCTCTGAGTTGTATTTATGGTATCATTAGCAGTGGAAAGGTTCTGGTTGGACAGTAAGCATAATATGACAAGAAGAATGCAGATAACTCTGATTGGATTTTTCATTGTTAATGTTCAGAATCAGATAACAAGGTGAAAACAAGATCTCTCTGATCAAAATGCTTCGACTTTTTTGGGCCTCCGTCATAATTTTTAGCCTTCATCGTCTTTGAATCTTTCTTTAATTTAATGAACTTGACCCGAGAGAATTTTAAAACCTCCTTGGATGTCTATGTTGTGTGTCTAATCCCATAGTTTGAATGGCGTCAATAATTTAGTTGGTATTCTCTTCTACAATCACTATCGGATTGATTATCCAAATATTTACAGCTCCGTGCTTTCCGTATTCCAAAGTATCAATTGAATTATTTTAAACACCATACATTCAAATGTTTGACTTGCTCATAAATTAAACATCTTCGATGACCTTGGAATGCAATTTGGCATATTGCTAAATAAAATCTGAGAACATAAAGGTGTTTATCTTATAAACCCATTACCTTTCTCGTGTCTAGCCGATTTGGGACTTTGTTTCTTATCTTAACATGGCAAAATGATATTTATCAACGAGAAAAAGAGCAGGTAAAGTGAGATTCCCCAAAAATTAAATTGCAGATGTAAGTTCAAAATTGGAAAAAGAAAACTCCATGTACATACAGCGTAAACATGTTAAATTATAAGTTGACCTTGTCCTGAACTGTTGGTGATTGAGGGAATTTCCAGGTAAAATCATGGAGTCCGTCAGGCCACTATGGTTTTCGTTAAATTAAGTATATATCTCTGTTTGAAATGTCGTACACATTCTTATTTCTTTTTCCTTGATTTTGCTAGAATATGGTCGGGGAGAAGACTGGAGAGTCATTCAAAAATGGACGCGACAAATCAGTATTTAGGTATGATCGTTAATTTTAAAGAGGAAATGGTGGGTTTTAGCCTCTTGACCCAAGCCAAAGTTTTTTTTGTCCTTTGACCAACTTACGTTTTTAAAAAAAAAGAAGAAAAGCTTTTATTTTCTATTTTCCAATTGTACCCTTTAGAATTCAATCCTTTGACTAGTTGTTTTAAAAAAAACGACTACAGTCTTGTAAAACGACTATAGTCGTTTTTTTAAATTTGTTTTGACCTATAGGCTATAATTATCTTATAGGGTCGTTTTACAAGACTGTAGTCGTTTTTGTAAAACAACTAGAGTCATTTTGAGAATATTGTAGTAATTCTTTCGAAACGACTAGAGTCATTTTACAAGACTATAGTCGTTTTCATAATGTAATTAGTTCAAATTAATTTGCTTTATTATCTGAACGACAAACTATCAACTATAAAAATAATATACCGTATTTCACATTATAAGTATGTGATTTACAATAATGTGTTGAGAATCAAACTCTAACATTACAATGAATAAAAGAATGAACATGCCAATTCAATTTGAATTATTATCTGAACGACATATTATTAATTATAAAAATAATATACCGTATTTTACATTACAATGAGTGAACATCATTGTACACAATTTACCAACACAACTATAGTTGTTTTACAAGACTATAGCCATTTTAAAAAAAAAATGACTTGAGTCTTTTTGAAAAGACTGTAATCGTTCTGTCAAAACGAATATAGTCGTTTTACAAGACTGTAGTCGTTCTGTCAAAACAACTATAGTCGTTTTACAAGACTGTAGTCGTTTTCATAAATTGTAATAAATCTAAATTAATTTGCATTATTATCTTAATGATATAATATTAACTATAAAAATAATAATATACTATATTTTGCGTTCTAAGTATGTGACTTACAATAATGTGGAGAATCTAACTATAACATTATAATGAATAAGATGATGAACATCATTATATACAATTTATCATACTCTACTAACAATATCCAAGTGTATCTCTATTTTAGATTCTAAATATTCGACTTACAATAATGTCCAGATAATAAAACTTCTAACATTATATAAATAAAAGTAAATCATAATTATAATGTTTTATGTCATGTCGACGTGATTTACAAGACTATAGTTATTTTTGTAAAATGGTTTGAGTCTTTTTGAAAAGACTATAGTCGTTTTGTCAAAACGACTCTAGTCTTTTTGAAAAGACTATAGTCGTTCTGTCAAAACAACTATAGTTGTTTTACAAGACTATAGTCGTTTAAATTGTAATAAATTAAATTAATTTGCATTATTATATGACGACTAATATTAACTACAAAAATAATATACTATGTTTTACATTCTAAGTATGAAACTTGCAATAATATGGAGAATACAACTCTAACATTACAATGATATAACTCTAACATTACAATGAATAAGATCATGAACATCATTATATACAATTCATCGTACTCCACTAATAATATCCAAGTTTATTGTATTTTAGATTTTAAATATTGACTTACAATGTATAATGTATTTTAAATTATAAATATTGACTTACAGTGTATAAGTTGAGAAATAAACTTATAACAATAGATGAGTTGGAAAAGGAGTTCCATTACTAAGTATCCAATTGATTGGTTTGAATAAAATAAATCATAATTATACCATTTTACGTTGTTGTTTGGCTCAATTTCAAACTATTTTGTCCAAAAATGTATATAAACAAACATACAATATAAATAAAGATACAAATTCACATTATCTTCTTCTTGTGGATGCTCAACTAGAACCTTGATCATAAGGGTTTACACAAACCAGGGGCTTAACCCACCTGGCCACCACAAGGAACTTAAAGTCTCTTGTGGGGTGGAGGTCGAGGCATATGCGAGCTGATGAAGATTTGGTGGAAACTCATATTGAATAGCATATGTGTGAGTTCGATTTGAGGATAGATCAACTATTATTAGATTAAGGGAGTCGAACATACTTGTTCTCTTTACGTGAGAGGATATGATTGTACATCAACAAACCCTATCATAGCACTGGTTAATGTGTGCACATCCCGTGGTTTAGCAATTTACGATATAGATCATGATACGAAGTGTACGAAAATATTGGGATTTCACGTACTATTCAATGACTTCGACTTTGTTTTTATATCTATTTATTTAATCACCATTAATAAAATTTCCAAAATAAAATATAGCAGTACATATTATTGAGTTTAAATTTGTATTAAAACAATAAGATTTTAGAAAGTTTGGCAAATAGTTAATTAATAATGAAAATTGAATGTAATAGTTTATATGATAAATTTACAAATAAAACGACTAGATCATTTAAAACGACTGAAGTCGTTTTACAAAACTATAGTCGTTTTACAAGACTATAATCGTTTAAACGCGAATTTCAAATCATCAACTGAATATGTAAAAGGATAATATGGACATTTTACCTTAAAGAGGCCTTAAAAACTTATTTCTAGTAAGTTTAGGCCTTAAAAAGTTGTTAATGTTTTGAGTAGGCCTTTTTTATAATACCCCAATTTTAAAAGGGATTAATTACCAAAAAAACCCTTGAGGTTCCAACTAACTACAAGAAAACCCAGAAATTTTTGGAAATTACAAAATTCCCTTTAAATTTGATTCATCTTAGATTTTCTCCCTTGTAAAAAAACATTTCAAAACTCTCTTTACGTTTATCAACGAATATCAGTTACCTTCTTTAGATACATTCAAATCTTAAGGGAATTTTGAAAATTTCAAAAACCTTTTGATCTTTTTTGTAATTAGCCCAAACCTTAGGGCCTTTTTGTAATTATCCCTTTAAAAATTTGTCTGAATCTCTGGAGCCATACCGTATGGCCCAATTGATTATGATTTGAAACAAAAAATTGTGATTTTAAAATAACAAACAAAAACTGCACTGCCTTGTCGCTAATTAAGCTAGAAATTTTAATTAAGCTGTTTAAGTGATTGAACCTATGATCTACCACAAAAACTGCACTGCCTTGTTGATAATGATTACCGCCTGCCTCCGCCGCAGCTCACCGGCTTGACCCGCCGTCTACCCCCGAACCTGCGAAAATTTCTTCTTTCAGGTTCCCCCCTCTCTCCAATTATTTGTTTGTTCCTTTCTATTTTAATAGTAATTTTCCGTTGGATCATGACAAATCTCACTCAGCACACTCTGATGTTTCTGCTATTTGATGCCAAAAGAAATACGATAATAGGATTTATATATTTATTTAGTTCGTTCTGCGAGACATAGAGAATTTGAAATTAGGTCACATGAGTGGGGAATAATGCAAAAGTAAATGATTATATGGATGATCAAGTTTAATCTGTAACTTTCAGTTTTATGATGCTATTACTTCTGGCGGACTGTATTCTTCTTATATTATAGTACCTATGAAGCTTGAGGCTTTCTCTATCATCAATTTTAGTACGTTCTACTCAAGTTGTGAAAATGTTGATTGAGTTGTGTTAACATTGATATAGGAAAAGTTAGGCATGGATTCTGAAGTAGACTTGCTGAATTGTTGCCTATTAAAAATTGTCACATGTGTTTTTTACTAGTTTTAATTAAATGAAGCATAACTATATACAAAAGTTGACATTTAAAAAATTTAAAAATAATTTTTTTCCCAAAACCAGAAGCTATAATCACTTAAATTTCATTTCTTCAAAAACTCTGTGTGCTAATCCAGCCATTACAGAACATGTCTCTCTCGCCCTCTCCAGCATTGTGATGGTGATTCCCATCTTTCCTATCTCCCGCCTAGCAGTGTGACGGTGATTTCATTTGTAGAACTTCCTGGATTTGAGCTTGCATTACTTTCTGACACAGCTGCATGATTTTCGGTGAAAAAGCCAGGGCGATTAGCTTGAGGCAGAACAGAGTCATTGCTCAACATTGCCACCACTGAATTCATGTTAGGTCTATCATCTGGATGTTGTTGCACGCATAAAAGGCCCAAATGTATTAGTCGTAGTACTCCGCCAAAATGATCCAAATTGTGTAAATGAGTGTCAACTAGATCTATTGACCTTCCTTCTTCGTAAAGTGTCCATGCCTGTATGACCAAGTAAATCATATCAAATGGACCTTGTTATCAGGAAAAATGCCAAGCATAACTCATGAATGTGCTATTATACAAGAAAAATTACGTGTGCTAAAAGGTTGAGGCCGCGATCTCCGTAAGAAAATGCACTGTTTCTTTCCCCACTAACAATTTCTAGCACAAGAACACCAAAGCTGAACACATCTGATTTTACCGAGTAACTTTGCCATGGACTGCATATTCGGGTGACATGTAGCCGCTGCATGAAAAATGTTAACCAAGAATGATGTTGAACACAATGGAAGTGCATCATTAGGTGTTTGATATACTTACTATGTTCCAGCAACTCGGCTAGTCATATCTTCCGTCTCATTTCCTTTGAATCTTTTAGCAATGCCAAAGTCTGATATCTTTGGGTTCATGTCACTATCTAGCAATATGTTGCTAGCTTTGAGGTCTCTATGGATTATTCTCAACCGCGAATCTTGGTGGAGATACATGAGTCCTCTGGCAATTCCATTTATTATGTGGAATCTCTTAGGCCAATCAAGGGACATTCTGTTTTTCCGATCTGCCAAAAGTTTTGTTATTTGGTTAATATATCTGATGCAGTTGATGAAGGTATATACCTATCTATAACTTATTAGTGGTAAATGTATTGAAAATCTGCATGTATATACTCTTTCAAACAAGCTTTTGTCAGCTCATAATAATAATTAAGTCTATCTTCAAATTTAGATTAGCATGAATCTCTATGCCTGTTTAAGCTATTGTTGTTGTGAACTAATAGGCTGCATGATTTATACTCCTAAAACAAGACACGCTATTTAGCTGATTGAACCAAAGTAAGAAATTCTCACTGAATAGAACCAAGTCCAGGCTTTTGTTAGGCATGTATTCATATATTAGCATTTTCTCCTCTCCTTCTATACAGCATCCCAATAGTTTCACAAGATTTCGATGTTGAAGTTTGGCAATACATATAACTTCATTCTTGAATTCGTCAAGTCCCTGCATGGAAGTTTTCGATAGCCGCTTGACAGCTATATCGTGTCCCTCTTCTAGTGTCCCCTGAAATCAGATGACGTATTGCATGATTAATAGGTTTCTATTTACCGAAAGTGAAGTAGTACAGTGTAACATTATTGTGAAATTTTATTTTTACTGGTCTCTTTTCTAATCGCTCAAGCTGTGTATTAAATAACCAAAGTTGCAAGTTTGGACTTGAACTTCTTTGTAGATATATGGAGAAGGTTTAATTTGTCTAGCACTTGCCACGAAAAACTTTCTTTCCTCTAAACAGGTCAAAATGCAAAAAAAAATAAAAAATGCACTCATTGTTCTGAGAAAAGTTATTTGAAAGTTTTAGTAAATTTTGCAGGTTCCATATGTGTGTCTAAAGTGTTGTACACGGTTGTGAATTTATTTCATTCAAGAATATAGTTGTATTAATAAAATGTCTAAGGGTAACTTTACAACGTTCACCTGATTATAATTACTTTCAGAAAAGTACAAATGCCTGAATCTGATTCCAGTGTTACCTTATAAACAGGTCCATATCCACCCTCTCCAAGCTTGTTTTTGTCAGAAAAGTTATTAGTAGCTTTTGAGATCGTAGACAAGTCAAATAATGGCAGCTCTAAGTCTTTGTTATGCGTTTCATTTGAGTTTCCTGCAAAATGCGTAAATATGGAGAAAGTTGGAGAATAGGAGAAAAGTGGTCAGCCATGTGTGCTAGTGTGAGTCATTTATGCATAGTTTTCTCATGCTTTGAAAAAAAAAGAGTATGCTTACCAGCATTTCTTTGCTTTGTGCCATTCTTCTTCCTCTTCCAAACATATAGAAGCACAGTCAGGCCAAGTAGGACAATCCCTACTGTTGTCAAACTAACTATAAGTTTTTTCTTTCTATTTCCATTTGAGCCTGCAGCATTTTCAGTATAAAATTCAGACACCGGTAGAAACAAAGAATTCAACAGATTGATCTCTTTCATTTTCTTCAACAAAAAATGCTCTATTCAATGTAACGTCACATGGTGATGATAGACAAAGATTAGACAGTCGTTACAATATTCAGCATGGAAGCAAGTAAACTTTTTAAAACAACAATCTACGGGGTATTAGAAACACTTCTGCTTTTTCAGGAAATGATTTATTGCCGTGAAGCGGCAAGTAGTTGACAAGTTGGTAGTGTTTGCAAATAGAAGCTGAAAATTGATTATGTACCTCTCCTTGATTTTCAATTCTGATTAAGTAGAATCAGAAATAGAAATTGACATTTGCAAACACTAAAATGTGAATTTTTCCAGGTAAAAGCTGAGAGTCACTTTTTTTAGTGTTTGCAAAAACTGCCATAATTTGATTTATGTTTTCTCACAAAACTAGCAATTTATATTCTATTTCACATAACTTCTTACCTAACTCAGAGGAAGCCACTCTGATGTAAAGGTCTTGTCCATCTGCAGGATAAGCTCTAATGTCAACCAAGTCCCCAAACCAAAGCAGACATCCACTTCCTCCTCCGCTGATATTTAAGTTCGTATGTACGCCATACAAGAGCAATTCCTCAAGCACTCGGCTTCACATTCTTCAAGCGTCATGCTTTCATTATGCCACACAATTTCGTGCATCTGGCAACTTAATACCAGAATACTTCAAGAATCCATCTCCAACCGTACAATTGAAGGCTGCTCTTGAACACACCCACTTGTCCAATCCGATATATTCCATCCTTGTGGATCCTTAGGTACAAATTTGTTCAGACATCCACATACCGGAAAGTTTCCAATAGTGCAGATACCATGAGCTCCACATAATTTATAAGTATCGCAATTATCAGCCGGAATGTTGAGGTATAGGACCCATGCTTGAGTACTTTGATTAACCCATCTCCAGCGCTGTATAACACCACTCGGATTCAAATTAAAGATTGTAATAGCTGACCTGTCAATAGCATCTCCTCTGTAATAAACACCGTCCTCGTTCATGCGTACCCCAAAGTTAAAAGTTGGATCGCCGCTTATATCCGTGCGCCACTAAATGCCCGACCATTCCAGGGTCCTATTCGCACAGAATAACTGTCCCTCTTTTTATGAGCAGTTGTGGATATCCAGCTGGATCCAAATGCACGGTAAAGTTTCCAGGGGCGGGATCGTCATTAGTCCTCCATGACGAAAGGTAACTCTCTAGACCGGTGACATAGTTCCAGCCAGTGTTCATACCTACTAAAAATGTATCAGTGGGATAATCGAAACTCTGCCACAGGTAATTCTCTTCCTGATCATCATCTTGATCGCGCACAACAAGGTTTCCCGAGTCTAGTAACTGCGCAACTGGATTCCGTGCGACTCTTGATGTGTTAGTGTTAGAAGACCATATAACGGCGTTGGTGTCGTTGAGAAGAACCAAAATCCCTGGTTCGATTACCGTCAGGAACCTGAGGTGCTATTCCTTAGCGGGATCTCTCTGTTTGCGACCCAAACCACAGTCCTGACAGTGATTTTCTTGTACCATATTCCCACATACCAATTCTGGGAGTTTCCAGGGCTGAAAAATCCCAGTTCGAAACTTCCTCCAGATGAAATCAAAGTCTGGTTACCACTAATGGTCTGATTTGTATTTATGGTATCATTTGCATTGGAAACATTCTTGTTGGACAATATGGATGATAGCACAAAAAGAAAGCAGATGAATCTGGTTGGATTTTTCATGGTTCTTCTATATCATCTGTTTGTAGTTTCTTCCCATTTTCAGAATCAGACAACAATATGAAAGCATGAGGTCTTTGATCAAAAAAATTGCTATGACTTTTTGGGCTTCCGTCTTAATTTTAGCCTTCAACGTCTTTGAATCTTTTTTAATTTAATGAATTTGACTTCAACAACAACAACAACAAACTAAGCCTTAATCCACTACGTGGGGTAAATTTATACGGATCATATCGTCGTGCCATCGTTTACGGTCATAAGCCATATTTTCGTTTATTTCTAGGTATAACATGTCATGTTTAATAGCTTCTTTCCAAGTCTTTTTAGGCCTACCTCTCCTCTTTTGATTTGTGTGAGTGATTCTCTACCTTCTAAACGCGCATTAAAGGTGCATCTAAAGGTCTCCTATAAACATGTCCAAACCATCTTAATCGTGTTTCTCTAATTTTCTCGTCTATTGGTGCTACTCCCACTTTGTTTCTAATGTGTTCATTTCTTATTCTATCTAATCTAGTGTGTCCGCACATCCATCTTAGCATTCTCATCTCTGCTACCCTCATTTTTTGTTCGTGTTCATATTTAGTCGCCCAACATTTCCGCTCCATAAAGCATTGCGGGCCTTATGGCCGTTTTATAAAATTTTCCTTTCAATTTTAACGGTATTTTACGGTAATTTAATGAATTTGACTTGAGATAATTAATTTTAAAACCTCATTGGATGTCTTTGTTGTGTGTCTAGTGCCATAGTTTGAATGGTGTTTATAATTTACTTGGTATTCTCTTCATCAATCACTATCTGAGTTGATTATCAGAATATTGGCAGCTATTTTAATTATTCCAATATATCCATTGACTTATTTTTATTATAACTACTACTTGATGCCAAAAAAGAATTAGGGTAAAATCTCATTTTACCCCAATACTCTCATTGAATATCACTTTACATTTGTAAATCGCACTACATTAAATTGAATACATGACTACTAAGTTATAAGTACAAAAAAGTTTTAAATGAACATAATGTAAGTATTAACTTATTTTCTTATTATAATATGAATATAAGTCTGTTAATTTTAAGATAACAAGTACAGATAATTGTGTCAATTTTTTAGGATATAGGAGGGTAAATGGATAGTATTACTAATTCAGAGTACAAGGGGCTAAAATGATACAATTGAGAGTAAAACGGTAAGTGATAATTAATGAGAATAAAGGAGGTGAAGTGATATTGACCCAAAACTTAAATTGCTGATGTAAGTTCAAAATTGGAAAAAGAAAGCTCCATGTATTCAGGTAAACATGCTAAACTATAAGTGGACCTAGTCTTCTCTTTGAAATGTTCCAAAGGACTATTTCCCAATATACCCGCCATAACCGCTCCCTGATTTGCCCACCATGACTGCAATTAAGAAATAGCCAATTAGCTCTTATCCTATAAGGTCTCGGCTCCTTGATGTCCTGGGTTCAAATTCCTGGGGCCATGGGCGTAGCTAAGGCCTCCCTTTCGCCTCACAAGACCCCAAATTTTTTTTTTTTTCCCCATAAAAATTATAAAAAAATTATATATATATAGGATTTAGATCGGGTGAGTCCACATTTCTTAGATGAAGACACGAGACCAAATTTGAGTCGTTGATTCAATTTTTAAACAGTTAAGATTAATCAGGTTTTAATATTATTTAATATATAACTTAATTTAAATAAGGGCTTATTAGTAATTTTATTTTAAATCAATTTTTGGGAGGGAATTTATTTTTGGTAGTGGGCTAAATTTTGGGACGGTTATGATGAGCGTGTAAATCCAATATCTTCCATATCTTTTGATTTGTAACTGAAAAGTCGGTTTTTTACCCATCGACCGTCTTCCACACTCAAAGTCTCGCAAGTCAAACCTTCTTCCTCCATTGACGAGTCTTCCACCATATTTCCCTCGCAATTTCTCTCCGCCGTCGTCCACCATATTTCCACGCAATTTCTCTCGCTCCGTGCCCTCCCATTTGTGAGTCTTCCACCATATCTTTTGATTATTTCTCTCGCTCCGTCGCCCACCATATTTCCCGCAATTTCGCACCCGTCTTCCACCGCCCTCCCGTGAAACAAAAATAACAACACCATCTATTCGGTCGAAAAATTACCAAATCTCCAAATCGAGGATTAAATATCCGTGAGGGCAAAATCGACGGCGCTTGAGTTTTGAGAAGAAGCCATTGGAACCCTTAGTTTTCATTTGAAGAACACAACAAATTGTGTGAATTTGTTTTTTGCGTCCCGCAACATTGAAGGTTAGGCAACTTTTTTCTCATTTTATTTTCGTTTTTTTTTTTTTTTTTTTTGCATTTCTTATGTAGTATTCTACTTTTATTGGTGGATTTGTTTTTAATATTGCCTATATTTTGTCCCCTGTAAATATGCTTAGGATTGTCCCCCGTAAATATGCTTAGGAATGCTTATAATGGGGAATGGTGGAAATCGAAAAACAATATCGCTTATGGTTAGGACATTTCTTTTGTGTTGTTGGTTTAAATTGTCTTTATTATCTTGAAAAGTTGAAGTCTGGTAGAGTTGGTCTTATGGGATTTCTAAATACATTTTTGTTGCTGATAACTATGTATTCCTTACATTTTGTTTCCAAGTAAGGTATTTTTGAGCGATGGTGACTTGTAATGCTTATTTGTGTTCGTAACTATGCTTACTCACATTATGTATAATCTTACTTATCTTATATATAATGCTTAAGCTTTGCTAGTAGGGTTAGCTCTTATGTGATTTTTACATACATTTTGTTTCGATAAGTATTTATTCCCCACCTTTTTTCAAAGTCTGTTAAGTTTGCCTGTTGTTAATGTGTATTGCTTTCTTATGTTGACTATTATGCTTGCTCACATTTTATATTATGCTTACCTATATTATGTAGTATGCTTTAAATTTGTTACCAGTTTTTATGAGACAGTTGAATGACTATTTGCTACCTTATTTTTTTTAGTGTTTCTTTTGGAGATGGCTAAGGAGAAGCGAAGAAGAGTAAGGGTACATTGGATAAAGGGAGCAAGAAGAGGAAGGCGGCATATATTGATGTTGTTGCAGAGCCGAAGTAAGAAAAAAGAAGAGAAAGGACAAAGGTAAAAAAGTGATAGACGGTAGCCGGAGTGACGAAGAATCCAAATATCCCAGACTGTGCACGAGATCAACGCCGAGGAGGTTCGCCAAAGTTATTAAGAAATTGAACCTGCCTGAGACGTGCCGTTATCGAGATTGGGGTGGTGGTATTGCACATGAAGATCGTGGAAATACCAAGACGATTAACTTCATGGTGGTTAAAATTTTCAACCCGAGTTAGCTTAGTGGAACTGGTGATTTCAAAGCGGAAAAAATTCACGTAGACGCCACGGATGTGGAACGGGTTCTTGGAATCCCAAATGGTAGTGTGAATATTGAACGGAAGAACAAAGCCGGGGGATGTGAACTTTATAAAGAATGGCTAGAGATTTTTAATAAGCTAACAACCACATCACGGCAAAACACGTAGCTACGGAGATGTTAAAATTTGAGGACGGAGGTGGTGAGTGGTTCAAGAGGCACTTTGTTGCCCAAAGTGGATCGCTTGATTATCGGGAATAACCCTATTGGTTATGTTAACCCCTCATGATGGACTGACTGGAGAATGTTCATAATATTCGCAACCTGGGTCAGTCTTGAGTACACAATTAATACGCGGGTGACAAACCATGCACGTTGGGGAGAAGGGAAGCAAAAAATGTTCAATGGCCCCTTTTGTTTTTATCGGTAAGCGGTAAATTATTATTGTTTTACATTTTTTGTATCACTACATTGCATACTTTTCTAATTTTTGTTGTTTGTGTAGGTTTTTATTTGGATAGGGTTGTTTTCTATACTAGGGACGTGACTAGAACTCTCCCGAGTATTAGAGGTTGGACTTCTCGGATCATTAAGAAAAGTGGTATGTAAGGAGATGAAAAGAAAGGTGGATTTGGGCAGGGTCGTTTGGCGGAACCGCTCCGCATAGGTTTTGAACGGCGGTCGTGGTTCGACATTGGGTGGTAGGAAGTCGGTCGGCGCCGCACGCGTCGTCCGGGATTGAGAGCCGTGAGGTAAAATTTTTAGTTCGGTTTGGTTGGTTGAATCCATTTTGAGTAATGCTTGTGGTAGATAAAACATATGCATATACATGTAGTTAAATTTGCTTCTATTAGATAAATGATGGAGAATTTGATTGTTGTAATCGTTGCATTCATTTATAGTTAACAATGCTTATTATGTTTCCCAAATGTGCTTATATATGTTGCTCAAATGCTTACAAATTGTTATTATAATATTTGGTTCCTCAAATGTGATGGAATATTTTTATGACATATGACAGTTCATCTTATATGGTGTGCTAATATTGCTCACGAATATTTTTGTTTTGCTTATGAGTTTTGCCAGTTCGCTATACGTGTTGCATATAATGCTTACATAACGATGAAGTATTTAATTATTTTCACTTTTTCTATTTTTTTGTCTAATGTTTGGTTTGCTTATGATAGTTTCCAATTATGCTTATATGTGTTGCTAATAATGCTTACGAGAAAAATGAAGTATTTTTTTTTTATTTTTGGTATTATTGTCTAATGTATTTGTATCTTTTTATGGATTTGCAAAATATGCTTATATATGTTGCTTATTATGCTTACAAGTAATGATGAAGTGTAAATCATGATATGTAGTCATTTAAATATTTCTCCTCAGAATCGACATTTTGGTTTGATAACTTTTGGAAAGGAGTATAAATCGAGATTGCTGAAGAAGTTGTCAGGCCTTGCTACATATGTGGTCGACATAATCGCGTTGCTTGAAAATGCTCCAAAAGAGATGACAGGCGACGCAGACTTTTGCAAATTACAAGATTCGGCGATGATCTTTATATGCTCGGCTAGTAAGCACACATCGACGCGGCGGACCCATGCCGACGATATGAGCAGACGCGGTGACACAAGCTTTTGGAATAATCCACGGGAGCGATAGGTTGCCAATCGAAAAAGTTGAGATTGCACTTGGTCGTAGGGAAGAGTACGAAAAGGGTGGGGAAGATTTGCCAAGTTTCAGTCTGGGTGTTACCCAAGAGCCTGTTAAAATTGTGGGCAGGGATGTAAGATTTTTTGATCTTTTTTTTCTGTTATTTTTTTAACATCAAGTACACGCCGCTTACTATGAATATAATGTTGGGTTTTTGTATTGTACTGATGTGTGTTGTTGCTTTTTTTTTCTTGTTTTATTAACAGAGTGGGGTTAGCGGGGCACGTGATGTTGGCGAAGATGGTGTGGATACTGGAGATGGTGTCGGGGACAGTGACGGCGAGGATGACGAGGAGGATGACAGCGAGGATGACGAGGAGGATAAGGGTAAAGAGCGGCGAAAATGAGGATGAGGATGGTAGTAGTGACGATGATGAGGGGGATCTGTTGGCGCCGGAGTTGGAACAAGACGGCGGTGAAAGTGGGAACGAAGAAGATGAGGTTAACGAAAGGAGCCGGCGAGATGGATGGAGGGCAAATTGAGAATGCATTCTGATTGACGTGTTGTCCGAATGTTCAAAACTTGAAATGATGGTATCGAATCGGATTTTTGAAAATCCGGCCGGTGAATCGTATGTTTCTTTTTATTTTGTTTATTTTAAAAATGACTTTTTTATGATGTTTTTAGTTTGAGCAATTGTATGAACATGCGGGAGGAAGTCATATTTGGTAGTGGTGAATTTAATATAACAAGACAAGATATGGAGACTTTGAAGGGCGGGACAAGATGCGTCAATGGGGCTATTGTGGATACGTGGTCTTTTATCCGAATCGCAAGGAATCGTTGAGGGCCGATAGTTCTCGCGTAGATTCTTTGCCACGACATATCCTTTCGTATGTTTCACCCGCATTTCTTGGTAGATAATTTTGTGATGCACGAAGTTTTTTGGGTTTATATGCTTTTTGTTAGTAGTATCCATTATTATGCTCTGTTTTTGTATATTATGCTTATGGATATATCAAAATATGCTTCCCGATGCTTTCCATTATGCTAGTGTTTCTATGAATTCATGGATTATAAATTTGCTTAAGTTTGGTTTGAGTTATGCTTATTAATGTTATGCATATTCTATTGTTATATTTCGCCCCATTATGTCTTTATGTATAATAGATTGCTTTGTCATTATGAACAATGCTTATGTATGCATTAAATGTTGCTTGTCATGAGTTAATTACTTCTAATTTAATCATATTTTTATTGCAGACATTCACAATTGCAATGCCCAAAGAATGCGCCCGATTCTTAGTGAAAGCGGTTAAGACATTCAAGCGAAAGCTTCGACGTTGAGTTTAAGCGATTCAGTAGCGGGTGATGGAGGAGATCCGGTTGGTATGTATGATATGTTGAGGCTTTTTTCTTTTTTGTCCGTGAACCTAACATTTTTGTTACCCATTGTGTAGTTCTTCTTCCCAATATTCAAGAGTGAACATTTTTTCGTGGTATGCTTCGACGTTAAAAAAAGTTACGCCATGTATTAGATAACTCCGGTTGGCGGCAACAAAACCTCAAATACGATGGCGTTCACGATAAATTGGTCGGTTTGTCTCTATAGATGATTGAAGATATATTTTCATTCTTTATTGTTTTACTAATTCAAATATATATTTTTAATGGACGACAAGTATTTTCGCAATACCTATCGACTAAGGGTTTCCGTCAATTGCTCGTGTGATCCAAAGAACGATCGCATCTCGTTTGTGCATGCCCTGGAGGGACAAGGATAACAAAGTTGATTGTGGTATCTTTCGCAATGCGCCATATGGAGACCTATATGGGAGGTGGGATCGAAATTGGGATAAGCGGGCTCCAGGAAACGACGAGGCGCAACTTTTGATGATGCGTAGAAAGACGCAGCTCGCAATATGCTTCGACTCACCGAATGATCTTAGGGAGGCGGCACGGGACAGTGAAGGTGTTTGCCAAAAAGAATTAAGATCAACCGGAACATTATATTTGTTTTGTACTTTTTATTGATATTTGAAGTACTTTCTTTAGCGATCTACCGACACGGTTAACCCGCTTGGTCTTTGAAATCTTTCTAGTGGTTTTTGAATGTTTTTGATTAGTGCCTATGTAAGCGAGAATTCAAGTGGTTAATCGCCAGGTTAACTCTATTTTGCAAGCAATCATTTTCATGATATGATAAAATGTTTCTAAAGCATTACTTCAAATATTTTTAAGTAGTGTTCTTCGTCACATGTAGTTAAATCTCTTTGCAATGCAAGCAATATTCAAATGTTTTAACTTCTTCAAGTATACAAATGTTTCAGTTAAAGCATTCAAATGATGCACAAGCGTAAATGATTTGTCTTGTTAAGATTATTTTCAAAAAATTATAACTTATCAAGTATGTCATACTATATAGTTGTAATCAAATGTGTTTTAGCATGATTTAAAATGATGTACATGCAGATTTTAATATTTTTGTAGGTTTGTATATCATGTTATTTCATATTCGATAAAATAATCAAAGTGCAAGATAAAAAAATTTAACTTAAAAAATAAGCGATAAAATATGCATAAATAAGCGATCAAAAGCTTTAATAAGCGAGTCTCAAACATGCCTTTCGCAAAAAATAAAAACATCAACTACTTGTCGACGTCTCCTTTATTGTGCGAACCTATTTCTCCGCATTTCCCACAACGTCTCTTCATTTTCTGTCAGCCTTTTATTGCTTTTCCTTGACCGACTGAAGTCGGCTTTTGACGCCGCTTCCCCTTATTTTTGCTGTGTTGGCGGCAACACTACGGCGCCTAGATGGTTTTGTCTCCAACGAATCCTTCGATCAATGTTTGTCGATGTTTCACCGCAGACGGGAATCGATTCGATCCTTCAAAGAATTGTTCTTTATGTTCTTTATGATGCTTGATCTTGTATTCAATCTTCGATTTGTCGCCATTTGATAGAATCAAACAATAGTGAATGTCGGACATCAAATCTGTTGGATCGTTGTATCACATCGCCGTCTGATCCAAATTGTTCAACGTATCATTGTTTGGAAACCGTAGCATGGATGCATTTCTCGTCCATCTTTTGTGAATATATTTGTCCGGGATTTTATCGCCTCTTTTAGTAGCGAGAAAATATGACGACATACAAGCCCGATCTGTTGAAACATTTTGCAAATCGCGCATTCCATCGATGATCTTCATTTATATATGAAACCACCAGAAAGACTCCTATTTCAACGCCCTTGATTTTATAAGTGCGGTGTCAGCCCCATTTATGATTTCCATCGCCACGCACTTGTAACAAGATGATTCGATTTAGGGCGCACAGCAGTAAAAACACTTCCCGTATACACAATCGATGCATGTTTCTCAATTTCTAATGTGTTTTGCATTTGGGTAAGCCGGATTCCATCTCGTTGTTCGGTTTGTCTACGGCGATGTCGCCGAGCTTCTATACCGCTTATCGTAGTGCATGAAAAAAATTCCACTTAGACTAACCTGGGTTGGTGAAGCTCCGAACCAAATTGTTAGCACTCTCCGATCTTGGACGTGGTTCCGAGCAATCCGCCAATTGCACATTTTTAAAATAAGTGGGTATCCACGATTTTCTCATTTCAAACATATGTTTGAACCATGAACGCGGTCACCGGGTAATCATTCATCAATCGTGCCCATCTCTCCTCAAATTCCGGAGGTTCAATGTAGTTACTCCGCACAATGCGATTCAATCTTTCCATGAATTCCTCGCCCTTAAGCAAAAGTATGCCCCACTTTCGCACCAACCTTTTCCATGATATGCCACATACATAGTCGATGAATATTGTTCTTGAAAACCCTTTTAATAGCATTTTTCATTGCGGGATCTTGATCAAGAACTATGTATGTTGGCTCATGCCCCATTGCCTTTAAGAAATTTTGAATAGCGGACATACGATTCTTCATCTTCCTTTAGAAGAACCCACGCGAGCGTAACACATCTTCGATGATTGTCACACCGGTGAGCGGCGCGAAAACCATTTTCACCAGGTTTGTTGTGACAAGTCGGTCTCATTTTTCACAAGGTAAGAAATTTCATTCAAGTTCGACGCATGCATTATTTCTATAATACATAAGCAACATTTTAATAATATATAAGATATCATGTCAAATTCAGATGCATTTCCACACATCAATACATCTTTGTAATGAAATGGCCATCTCCTTTAAAAAATTATATATTTTCGTATGCGAGTATGAAAGTAACTCGTAAGCACTCTTTTCCATTTTGTTATGCATCGCAGATTTATTTAAAAAATAGATGAATGATCATGAATTATGTTGCGATTGCACCCATACCTGTTAGTGTTGTATGTTGCATCGAAAGATATAACATCCCCGAACATTCGTAGTTTTGCTTGCACGTTGGATCACCAAAAAATAATCGTGTAAGTTGGTCGTTTTCATCAACGTCATAGTTGAATCTCAGATTTGGACAAACTTCAATCTTTTTCAAAAACTTATCAATAATAAGCCGTGCATCGGCTCCACGGACATAAGCTTTCCTCTCTCTTGAAATTTTAAAGTCGATTGGCGGTGCGCCTACATTCGAATACCTCCAACCATCTCCTTATACAATGTCGATAAGTTTTTTGGGCAATGTTTGCTTTTATACTTAGTATGAATTTTTGGTGAGCCAAATTTAAATTCCTATTCGCTTTAGAAAGTGGGGGTCACGACACCGGGGCGTCAATGAATGCGTGTGATTTCAAAACTCTTTCTTGTGTATGAACCGATTCATGGCCTGGAACATAACGCGCCTTGCATCCCACCCTTGCCGGTTTCCTCGTGTCTCACTTGTGAGACCGTCATCATTTAGCTCCGCTTCTTCAGGTGTGGTGCGCAGATGAGTTGCCAACCTTTTGAACCCTTCACGGTTGCAAACAACGTATTGCATCGTGATATATATCACTTTATTAGGCGTTTGGTTGTACTAATTCTCACATCAAACCGTGCACGCCCATAATCCTTGTAGAATTGTATTCCGCTCTTGACACTATCAAAAATCATCCTTCTTTTGAGTCGATGTTCATCACATTCGGTATCCAATTCACAGATTTAATCCGTTGTTATTTCAATCCGTTCTTTCGGAGCACTTGCAATTACAACTGTTTCAACAAAAGAAATAAATAAGCAAGATTTTGAAACTACGTTAGACATTGGTCACTTTTTATAAGCAATAATACACCGACATATAAGCAAAGAACATGACCAGGACAACCGGGCGTTGTAATCAAATAATTTGAGTTCATACAACCTAAATAATGATCAATTAACCCGATCTGTTATTGCGGCAACATGGTTTATTATGCAACATGTTTTCTATCATATCATATACGTTTTTAAAGGAAAAAATGGGGACTAATAATTAAATTTCACGCTCATATATATGTTAATACTTATAAGCATATTAGAATTAACTTATAAGCATTATTATGGACACCAATAAGCATATGATCTGGTTAATATGGAGAAAAAGAACGTGGACGGTGGTGAACTAAATTTTAGGTGTTCGGAAGTATGGTGGTAACCATAAGAACATTTATAGGCAATCGAAAGCAAATTTATCATAACTAACAAGCAACTCAATGGGTAAACACACACACACAAAAAAAAAATGGCATGAAGATATGCCCTTTTATGGACTACTAAGAATTTCACATTTGTAAAGCATACTATTCTCAAGGAATAAGCCAAGTTGCATGACCGCATAAGCACATTTCGGGTAATAATTACAAATAAAAATGAAAATGATTGATCAAATCATTGATCTTAGGAAAAATTACGAATCAAATATTAAGAAAGGTTAATAAGTAATAAAAGGAACAATGAATACTGATTTAGTCAAGGAAAAGTGGACTACTAAAGTTCACATTTGTAAAGATAATATTCTAAAGGCATACGCAGATTTTAAACCGTATAAGCATATTTTTGGATAATAATTACAAGCAAAAATGAAAATGATTGATCGAATCATTGGTTTTAGAAAATTACTTAATCAAATATTAAGGAGAATCAAGAAAAATGAACAATCAATACAATTTCGTAGTCGAGAAAAAGTGTTACTTGTTCTTTCATTAGTATTGAAGCTTTCTTCATATGTGTCGCCCATTCTCCTTCCTTGTTCCAGTAGCAGCAAATGGTGAATTTTCGGTGAGTTTGTAGACTATCCACGTTAGGGAGAAGAATGGTGGCGAGTGAAATAAGGCGGACGATTTTAATTCTGGTGAATGTGAATATGGTGGAGTTTGATCAGAACTCAATCCTATTTTTTGGGATCTACTAGATTTAGCTACCATTATTTATTATGGTATGGACTAATTTACCCTCCATATGTCACCAAACGAATTATTTGCCAGCAATTAGAAAGGATTAATCTCACCATCTACGCCAATTTATCGGCTTGGATCGGTCCTACGTACTTTCACATAATAAGCGGGTCTATATAACCCATCATATATATATATATATATATATTTTATTTAAGGAAAAATTAGTTGAGCTAGGGGAAAAAAATTGGGCTATGGATGCTCAATGCGATCGGCTACGCCCATGTTGGGGCACATGTCAACTCGTTGATCAATTAACAATGTTGTCTTACTTCTCATGCAGTGGCGAAGGCCGGGAGGCTTCAATCCCCTTGATTGGCCAAAGAGATTCCACATAATAAATGAATTCAGGGGGCTCATGTATTCCACCAAGATTCGCGGTTGAGAATAATCCATAGAGACCTCAAAGCAACATATTGCTAGATAATGACATGAAGCCAAAGATATCGACTTTGGCATTGCTAAAAGATTCAAAGGAAACGAGACAGAAGATAAGATTAACCGAAGTTCTTCGGAACATAGTAAGTATATCGCAACATAAACTACCTAATAAACATCTCCATTGTGTTAAACATCATTTTGGTTTAACAAATTTGCATCTGGCTAGCATGTCACGAATATGCGATCCATGGTCAGTTACTCGAAAAATCAAATGTGTTCAAGATTGGTGTTCTGTGCTAGAAATTGTTAGTGGGAAAGAAGCAGCATTTTCTTATGGGCATCGCGCCTCAACCTTCTAGGACACATAATTTTTTCTTGTATATACATTCTTGAAGTTATGCTTGGCATTTTTCCGATAACAAGGTCCATTTGATATGATTTACTTGGTTATACAGGCATGGGCACTTTACGAAGAAGGAAGGTCAATAACTAGTTGACTTTATCTACACAAATCGGATCACTCAAAAAGACGTGCTCACGACTAATACATTTGGCTCTTTTATGCGTGCAACAACATCCGGATGATAGAGCAAACATGAATTCAATGGTCTCAATGTTGAGCAATGACTTTGTTTCGCAAGCTAATCGCCTGGCTTTTTCATTCTAAAATAATGCGGCTATGTCGAGAAAGTTATGCAAGCTCAAATCCGGGCAGCTTCTACAATGAAATCACCATCACAATAATCACAGATGGGCGATAGAAAGGATGGAGTTTATAAATATGAAGCTCCAATTGGGATGACTTGATCGATATGTTTATTCCGACCAATCACTAGTTCATAAATTTTTTGTCTAAAGATAAGTGAATTGAGTTTATCATGTTCTGATTAGAGGCATATATGTTCATAACTACAAGGCGATGATGTTATTATTTATCAATGTATGCAATCACGAGCTTGTAGCCCGTTTGGTATCATTTATCCCTTTATAAGAGGGTGTTGACTGGGTTGGACCGAGTATCTTTCAATTTCTTTGAAATTTATCCTCCTCCAACCAAGTATTCTCAACTTTTAAAAAAAAGTATTTATCAATGTATAATTATATACATGTTAATTATCTATTATCTTATTGATTATTATGTATCTATCTAACTTCGGTTCTATATTCTATTATATTTTCTCATTTTGTAAATTTCCTTAATTTAGGATATTATCTTTTCTATGTTGATATTATCTCTGGACTAATTTCAAGTTAGGTAATATATAAATTGTAGATTTATAGGGGTATTTCATCATCATCATCATCAATCGCACCTTATCCCCACTATGGGCTCTGGTGGTGGAAGTTTATAGTGTCAATTAATTGTCTAAAATTAGTTAACACTACAAATTCACACAAAAAGCAAAAGAGGAAAGTTTTACGCGGATGCTCTTCCATGACGCAACCTTCATACGAAGGAGAAATGAGATGAAATTCAAAACCATCATCATCATAAGTTTTCCCACTTGCATGGAAAATACGATGAGGCGGCGATGAGTTGATGGTTATTCTTTCTGGTCATATCCCATTCATAATTGATATAAGTAAAATCAACGTATGCGTACACCGGAACATGCACCACATTTATAGGGTATTTCTAAAAGAAAAAAATTATTTACTTATATTTTTGAAAGAAGAAACCTCTAGCTAACTGCCAATAGACAAGGGTCATGTAATCCTGTCACAACTGCCATTCGGTGGCGGTTAAGGCCGATTCTAAACGAAGCGTGGTCAATGGTTAACAATCCGTTGACATTGGGCTGGTTCCCATAATCGGTTTTGCCTGTTCGGTTCAGATTTAGTATGCTCAAAGCCTACCTGGAACCGGTACCAGGATGTATAATTACTGATTCTCTGTTTTATGCTAGAAAATTTGGTCGATACTAGTTCTGGTTTTGGCTAACTTATGTATTGAGGTGTAGTGAACTGGGTAGGGATTGAATGAACTTAATCGAAATCGAAAACGCGAATATTCTCGAATAATCTGATATATTGACCAATTAAAAGTTCATGCACAAAAGAAAATTATCATTGGGGAATGACCTCTGAAACTGAAAAAGCAGAACTCATGGGTGAACCAAAAAGTTATTCATCTCATACTATTACCAATTAAATCCATCCACACAAAATCTAATCTTTTGATGTTAACCTGTGAAAGCAGAACTCATGGGTTCACCAAGAATTCGCAACTTATTTATGACTAATTTGTGCCGTCCATTTATTACTCAACTCAGATTTCCCCACCAGCAAAATCAAGGGAAGAAAACTAATAATAAGGGAAAATTACAAAAAGGCCCCTAAGGTTTGGACTAATTACAAAAAGACCAAGATATTTTGAAAGCTACAAAAAAAAATCCTTGAAGTTTGATTTTATCTTAAATTTTAAGTGTAATACTTTGATAAATGCAAGGGAAGTTTTTAAAATGTTTTTAGGGGGAAATGCTGAAAATGGAACAAACCTAAAGGGTTTTAGGTTATTTTTCTAAAATTTCTGGATTTTTTTTTGTAATTAGCCCAAACCTCGGGTGGGGGGGGGTTGTTTGTAATTATCCCATAATAATAAGACAACAACAACATCTAAAACAACTTTTTGCAACTCTTGCAGAAACTCCATCCTTCCTAACGGCCGTCTAGCATCGTGATGGTGAGTTGATTTGTAGAATTACTGGGTGGATTTGAGCTTACATTACTTTCTGGTGAAGGTGTGCTGGTTTCAGTGAAAAGCCAGGTTGATTAACTTGAGGCAGCACAGATTCATTTGCTCAACATTGAGACAACTGAAGTCATGTTAGGTCTATCGTCTGGATGTTGTTGCACGCATAACAGCCCCAAATGCATTAGTCGTAGCATTTGGTCTGAATTATCTAAGTTTTGTAGACAAGCGTCGACTAGTTCTAGCTGACCTTCGTTCTTGATGAAGTGTCCATGCCTGCGTAACCAAGTCAATCATATTAAGGTTAACTGGAAAAAAAGATAATTACAAAAGAAAAACAAAGGTTTTTGAAAATTACGAAAAAAACGGCCCGGGGTTTGATTATCTTGTTCCCAGTCATCTTTCAAACGACATTTTCAAAAAAAAAACGGACTTTTAGCAAAGCATTACGATTATCATCTTAGATTTAAGACAAAATCAACCATCAAGGAGTGTTTTTGTAATTTTCAAAAACGAATTTTTGATAACATGCCCAAACCTCAATGGGTTTCTGTAATTAACTAATTATCCCTTGAAGAAAAACCGAGATTTGAGCTAATTACAGAAAAGCCCTGAGGTTTTTAAAATTATAATATAACCTCCATGAGGATTATTCCGTCTTACATTTTGCCATTTCATAAGTAAAAAATATTCCAAAACCCCTGATTACAGTTAAGATAATTTTCCAAAAACCTCTAGGTTTTTGTAGTAGTCCAAACCTTAGGGTTTTTCATAATTATCCCTTATATTCATTGGAGCTTGATATCAGGGACATATAATACACAGAGGAGCAAGAAAAATTACATATGCTAGAAGGTTGAGGCCGCGATCTCCATACGTAAATATGCTGTTTTCTTTCCGCTAACAATTTCCTAGCAAAGACGCCAAAGCTGAACACATCTGATTTTATTGAGTACCACATGGAATGCATGATTCTGGTGACATGTAGCTGCATTGAAAACAATGTTAAACCAAGAATGACTGTTGAGTACAATAATGGAACCATAAGTTCATTATTATGGTGCTTCTTATGTTGCTGAGGAGGTTTACTATGTTCCTAACAACTGCCTCGCTCATATCTCTATCTCATCTCCTCCGACCTTTAGCAATGCCTTTCACCCGATATCTTTTGGGTTCATTTTACTATCCAGCAACACATTGCTGGCTTTGAGGTCTCTATGGATTATTCTCAGCCGCGAATCTTGGTGAAGATACATCAACCCCTCTGGCAATTCCATTTACTATGTAAAATTTCAGCCAATCATGGACATTCTTTTTGTTTGATCTGCCAAAATTTTGGTCTTTAGTTAACATATATTCACGAAGATCAGTAATGTGGAACATTCAGAACTAACAATCCCAATTTAAATTATACTGTCATCGACAGTAAATGTATTGAAAATTGCATATATGCTCGCAAAACTTGTTTTTCTAAATTCATACTAAGG